>PVJX010006550.1:0-59277 GCA_004027295.1 Dolichotis patagonum | reverse complement strand
AGAAGAGAAAACATCCCACAAAGAGCACAGCATATGAAAAGTTCAATATTTTGATTTTGTAAAACATTCTAAATGCAAGAAAGCAATTATACAACCAAAAAACAGTAGCAATACTAGCAAACCCTGCAATAACCCACTGTGGTCAATGTTAAGTGCTCAAAGAAATCTGTTAAAAGAGAATCCAGCGGGGAAATTATATAGAATGTGTGACTACAGGGCTATTTTCTCAATTTTTTTATTGTAATGAAATATACATAAAATGTACTATCTTCACCATGGAAGCCTGCATTTCTCCCTCTCACAGCCTCTGGCACCCATCATCCCACTCTCTGTCTCTATAATTCTGACTTCTCTAAGTCCCTCACACAGGGGGAACCATACAATACTTAACGTAATATCCTCAAGGTTTAACAATGAACAATAAACCATGTGCATGAAAGCACATGTCAGAACTTTCTTTTTAAGGTTGAATAATATTTCAGAAAGATCATTTTAAGAGTATTTCATTTCAACTTTAGGTATTTAAATTTTCCTGTACAGATTTAGTATGGGCAGAGATTTTCTGCCTTTAATTTCCTGAAGTTTGACTTTACAAGACTTCTGTACGTGTTCATATCTTCACAAATTTTTGTTGCTAGCCTCACATAACTTTTATATTCCCTAGCTATATATCTTAAAATTTTGTAAATATAGAGCAATAGTATGAGAGTGAAGGAAAAGCCTATCGATACATTCTCAAAGAAGGAAAATCTCTATAGAGACGTTAGGGGGTAACGAGAAGTAAAAAAAAAAAAAAAAACAAAAAAGAAAATGTGTGACTCTTGGCTGCAGTAGTGAGAGAAAAGTTCAAAGTTTCTCAGTTGTAGACATGAAAAATATGCCATGGTAGCCTCACACAGAGAAGTCAAAAGCAGGACTCAGCAGCAGCATGAGACCCACGAATCGAGGCACACATTCCAACCTGCTGGTTGTTCTCTACCAACAGTCGTAGCTTGTCCATGATATCTTCCGCCTCCGCAGCCTCTATGATGCCAGCACTGAATGCAGATGTGCACACACAGCTAAGGGTGTAGGCAAGGACCTGAGGAGGAAGTCACAGCAGAAAATGTTCTTTTCATGAGGCAAAGAAATCAAAGAGCATGACTTGGTTGACATTGACATTTTGCCAGACTTTACCCCGGGATAAGAACTTCAAATCCATTTATCACAGGCTGGGAACGTTTCGTTAGTACATTTAATAACAATGCCATCATGAGTATCATTACTTCTACTTAAATGAGACCTTGAGACTTAGTTACAAACAGCTGGCAGACAAATAGGATTAAAACCCAGTTCTTCAGTCACTAAGCCAAAAAGTTCCCTCAAAGCACTGTGCTAGTGCACAGCGCCTATCAACACCAGAAGGAAACAGGCAGATTTTCCCCAATAGTGGATGCTAATGATGGCCACGCATCCCACCCAAGGCCACATGGGAGAGGATATTCAAAGAGGTGAAGCACAGCTACGTTAAGATTTCCCAGGAGAAGTGAGTGGCGCAATATGCTTACAACTGGAATATGCTCAGGAGTTCAACTGTGTAAAATGGGGATAATACTAGCTATTTTACAGTGCTGCTGTGAAAAACTAGTAAGTAGATAAACAGATGAATAAACAAAGAAATCAATAAATATATAAATGAAAAAGAATCTTGGCAGTGGAGACGACACTTAGGCCCATATCCCAGTTAGCCATTTACCAACTTTGAGCAAGTCACTCAATCTGAGTTTCAATTTCTACAAGTCAAGGATGCTTCATCCCCTCCCTGACACCTTACATTTTCATAATAAACCCTTACTTATAAGGATGCTATTAAGATAAAGTAGAAAATTCAACTCCTAGTGAGGTCTATGCACGGAAAATGGAAGCAGCTTTCAAGGTAGAAACTAGACAATAAAACATCAGAAGGAAGAGGAAAAAAAAACTGCTTGTTTAAGGTCTTATAAATCAAACCATCAAAGCAGACAGATGCATCAGTCATAAAAACCTTGTTTTCACGTTATCAGCCAAATTGCTCTTTGGTCACATGATTTTCTCCTTTGGCTTGAAAAACATGTACTTTTAAATCATGCTTTCCAGCGCTTTAAAAATGGAAATGTGGTGCATGTCTTAGAACAAAACTTCACCCTCTGTGCCCCAAAGAAATTCACCAATTCAACAAGTCCTATTGCTGAAAGCAGAGGAGCTGAGCAGGGAAACACAGCGGCCATTATGTGCTCATCAATAGCTGGTGGGCAGGCTGGGATAAAACAGAATCTGCTCTAATGAGATGGAGAGTCTGGCCAGGCCACGAGGTCACCCCATGCTCCTCCCAAAGCAGTTCGGGCAGTTCAGCTTCACCTGGGCACCACACAGGCCTAGCATTCCATCTAAACACGCAGCACACACAGATTGTCTCACCTACTCCCGTTCTGCGTAGTTTTGTGCCACATTGTGTGATAAAGGAAATTTCCTCAATAATTTTTCATGCTAGTGGGCAGTTAAAAATAACATCAAATCCCTTTTGATCTGTAGAAATTTTAAACTGTGGCTTTTTTTTTTTCAGTTATATTTGGTTTGGACACTATTCTAAAAATCTCCATTTACCATCTTTCAGAAACTGTGGTTCTTCTTAGGAACAGCCTTCTAGTGATGCTGACTTGGGTGTCTGTATTCACTAAAGGCTCTTATCTCATAGGCTGTATTTAAATCTAAGCTGCTTTATACAGCCGCATGATTTGAAAACCTCATGGTTTAATATAGGCTGCTCACCACTCATATTTTCTGTTTATCACAGTTGAAATAGAGAAAGAATTTAATTTACTCAAAAATGAGTAAAAAACAAGCAGCAACAAGAAAACAAAAGACAGCAAAGGGAAGAAGAATACAAGCTTGCTCTCCTACCTCCTGAAAGGTCCTGCTCTGGCTCCCGCTGTCATCCAGGTATGCAGACAGCTTCCGCAGCGAGGCTGCCACGTGAACGCGAGACTCCACGTGGCTGCTGTGGCTCATGAGAGACAGAACGAGTCCAACTCCCAGTATACAGCCCGTGCTTGGGTACCAAAACAGACGAGGAGTTAGAATCACGAGGAAGCCACATAATTGCTCTTTGATTACCACAGGAGTTCACGGTGCTCCGAAATTGAAGTCAGATGGCAGGATTCTAATTTTTCTACCAAGTCCTTAAATATGCTCCATGATTCATGATATGTACACCTGCCTCTCCCCTCACCAGAAAAACTTCATATCAAATAGGTATCCCTGGCCCAGGTACTACTCTCCACTCACTGGACAAAAACAAAACACAGGAGATGGTACGACTGAAACTCTCTGAGGAGAACAGGCGGCAAATCCAGCTTTTTTTCCTGCCCTGACAGAAAGGTTGTTGAACTTTCTCCATCTACCTATGTTGAGTACACTATAATTATCTGCAAAAGGAAAGAAAAAGATACATTTCTAGGTAGGAACTGAAGATGATAACAGGCGATGAATGCAAGGCATGATTAGGAGGTACCGCTGAGTGCTTCGTGTTTCCTAGTCAACTTCAACAAGTGGAATTTCTTTCTTAAAGAAACTGTGTATTCATCTGTGCACAATGACATTAATCCTTCTCTCCCCTCTGATCTCTCAGAGTACCACTGGGTCAGAAGAGAAAATGGACAAATGACAGGCTTGTCAAAAGTTATCCTATGTGACAATTCAATTGGAATCTGGGGCTTTGTGCCTCAATTCTGCTGAAAGAATACATACCATTTGAAGAAAAGAATTGTTCTCTCACAAAACTTCAAGTTAGTATGATAAGATGATGCCTGTGGCAATTTTTTTTTTACTTTTTTTTAAAAAAAGTTTTTGTCATCACTGTTCCTTTATAATTGGAAAAAATACTGAGTTCTCCCAATTCCTCAACCCTGAAATCATCACAGTGTCCGGGGCTTAACAAGACACATCTCAGGGCACTGCTCCTACAGTGTATTCCAGTGTCTGTATTCTATGTCATTTTTCTCTTAAATGGTATCTATAACCTTGGCTGGTGTCAAGAACCCTCCCATCATTTTATGAATGTATTACTAACCTTCCCCAACATCTCTGTGTAAATGACACATCTACATTTGATCGTAGAGACCCAAAAGGATGGACAGCTGTCAGGACTGGCTCAAAGTCACACAGAGAGCTTTGAGCAGAGCAAGACCTAAACAAGAGGACTTTTGGTTCCCAGCCTTCTGTTTCATCTGCCAAGCCTAATACCCATCTCAGTCACCGGCATGAAGCCTGTGAGAAGACAGCATATCTTAAGAGTTTTTATTTTTTTATTTTTAATTTCTATTGCATAACGATCTGGCTTTGGGAAATCCTTTGAAAAGAAGCTCCTGCTGTAATCATCCCTCACTAGCTAGGCAGAACTGCTGCTATAGCTTACATGAACTGAACAAGCTCAACTAGCACACTGGATTTCCAATCAGTGACATCAACGTTCACATCTGACCAATTTGCTTTTAAAACAGACTAAATTTCCAAAGGAAGAAAGGCTATTCCTTATTGGTATATATTTAAAACTTTCATTTTAATTTAGAACCTACAGGGAAGTTTTTCCCTAAGCTATCATTCTATACTCATGCAGACAAAAATTGAAAGAGTTACACCAAAGATATAATCAGACACAGACTGATTAATACTTTGACAGTTTTGACTGTTGCTCTGTCTCTGACTATGTAATTGCTACTTATGCTTAAGATTTCACATGTGACTTTCTCAGGGACAGCTTTTGTGGCCCAGGAAGGAAACCTCTTTAATACTCTTCCCCAGAACCCTGTCTAAACTTACTTTCAACAACCTTGTAAATTCTGATGAGGATGATTTGGGAGATTGTATGGCTTCAATCTCTGTCCTAGCCTGCAAATTCCATGAAAGTGCATTCCTTTTCTGCTGTTTCTAGATGCAGTATCTAGGTACCTAATACACTGTTTGATGTGGATAGATGCTCAACCAAAATTTACTAAATGTTTAAGCACTGACCAAATGCAGAATTGTACAAAAGTTTAAAATGGATGGAAGCTCTATAGGGAAGAAACAAAAGAAAGTTAAAACATACACACACAAGACCTGATACTTGTGCTTTAGTTATAGGCAAACCATAATTATGAGTGGGAAAATTCGTAAAACACATCTAAGATTTGATCAAGAAAAACTGACTTCTATTTCTTCGCAGAAAATTTTAAAAGATAGGCTATATTTGTGTGGAGAAGGAATTCTCTTAAAGCTGACTCAAGTAAGAATTAAGATACAGCTTTCTCAATAAACAGGCAAATATTCAGTTCCTGCTTTTCAAGTTATCCTGGACAGTCTCTATCCCTGACTGCTGCTCTTTTTTATTTTTCTAGCATCCCAAGATACACAGGTACAAAGGCTTAGAAAAAGACAATTCACCTTGCACATTTACCTAAACGTTTTTATAGAAATTGTTATGAGATGAGGTTATGAATCTAATCGTGACTACAGTGATAGTTGAATGCTATAGCATATGGATATATAACCTAACTATGGATATACATGTCCCAATATAAATATGTTAGAGTGCATGCATCGGTACCAGAATAAATCTGTTAGACTGTATGCATCAGTTGACTTTCTTAATAGTTTTTTTTTTTTTTTACTTTTTCTCAATTTCCTAGTATGGCCCTAGAAGTTATCCCTAAAGCTTTATTCCTTCTGACTTCAAAATCTTCTACATTTTAAAGTATTTTTCCTAAGTCTTAAAGATTTCCCCAGGTGACTGGGTCACTGTTTCTATTAGTTTGCATGTTTACCTCATTCTAGGTACTTTCAGATATGTCTACCATCTCCAAACCAAGAATAAGTTGGGCAAAGAAAAAGCATTCACAGATTTCTGTACATTAAAAACGAAAATGAGTTCTTTTTATGCCTTAGGCAAGTGGAAATAAAAACAACTACTAACATTAAGTATAAAGTCAAACTTTGAAATTGCTAACATAAATATTCTAGAAGAATGCTAAGAAATGACTAAGAGAATTTGAGCTTTAAAATTCTGTATCCTATAATATTGTGACTTATTTGAATTTCTTTTCAGAGTATATTGAAATATTACCAGCAAAATGAAACTCTGAAAAGCCATGTAATTCTTATATTTGTGTTGTTGAATCAACTGAGACACAATGATAAATTTTTTCTAGACTAACCAGTGATGAATCTTGAAAACTCTAGCTTATTGTTGGCAAACCTGGAAAGACCACCTAATAACAAATTCTAATAATAATTAACATTTGCCCTTTACAAAGCGCTACACAAATGTTACCGTATTTGTAACAGCTCAATAGTAATTAACAAACCTCCTCCTGTGAAGGGCAGAATGACAAGTTAGGGCTAAAAGGACAGCAATGGCACAATAATGAGTGACCACTAGATGGCAGCAAACCTCAAGTGATAGGGCCACACACGCGGGCCAGCCAGGTGCTCAGCTCTCAGCAGGGAAAAGTCCATTAAACCAGGGAAGCGTGGTGAATTTGTTCTGGGTGAATTCTATCACTTGAGGTAGCACACTTCAAGATCTATTAACCACTTCCTAGTAACGCTTCCCTTTTTAACTGGAGGGAGGACTGTCCTGGACTCCTGTAATCTCAGTACACAGGAAAACTTTAATGCCATGAGCTAAGCATTTAGGAGGACTGTGAGTAGTTAGAAAATCAAGAAGAAATAATTTTATTTCAGCTTTTTCATGACAGGAAAACAAAACAAAAATAGCAATAAAACCCATCCCACTGTCAGGTGTCAGATTGCCTGTTTCCAATTAAAGGTGTTCTCCACATTGTATTATGCAAGAGAAAGAAAAGTGGCTGAAGTCAGATGGCCTAGCATCCTCTCCAGCTCTGCCTCTCAGGAAGCATGTGACCTTGAAAACGCCAGTCTCAGAGTCACTCTGTGAATCAAACAGGCAGTGATTCTTGCTCTAGCGTTATAATTGAGTCACGATAACTAAATAAGGAACAGATAAGAAATATGCCTAGTTCAGTATGTGGCTGCTAAGTGTCAGCTGAGCTTGAAACCTGAGACAGAAGAACCACATACATAGGACTGATGACCACAAAATATGAGGGAATAAGGAAATAAGGAAGACTTCATTAACTGTAGGAGTAATCAGGGTTTGGAGAAGATACATGAAGGGCTTCTTAACTGGGTTCTGATAGATAAGCTCCGCTATGAAAGGGACAGGAAGTTTCCGACCCTATTCTACTTTCCTCTGCGGGACTACTTCCCTGTCTAGACCCACCTTTCCCTCTCCCAACGATAATTAACCTAACCGTTCATTAAGAAGGTAAGAATCAAGAAAGAAGTGACAACAAAGAAATAATCTTAGCAATAACAAAAATATATTTTAAGTTAGATATGCTTAGGTAAGTGATGTTTTAAGTGCATAAATACCTATACTATGCATAAGTTATCACCCTATTCCCCCTATAGTCAAACAATTTTCTTGAGAACCAAAAGGGATAATATGTCAAAGTCATTCCTAACTTTTCTAACAGGCTGAAAGTCTGCAGCATCTTAACTGCAAATTTTCTCAACTTTATAGTATACCAAGCTACATGAATATCCCGTGTGAGGGGAGAACAGGAAGAACAAGAGTGGGAGAGACAGCAAGAGAGAGACAGTGAGAGCGAGAGGTAAACAATGTCACAAAAAAAAAAAAATTAGCTTACTCCTGGTTATAAAAGGCAACAATTTCAGGGTGTGTGTTAGGCTTAAAATCTAAACACTTCAATTGACCCACACCAGCAGGAAGATGTTCCTATCTAGCCTATTATTAGCCGCTTTGTATATTCCAGAGACTTCAACAATGTCATCTAACTCTCTTTCACATTCAAACCCCACCTTTAGAGATGTCATTTGATCTCTAAAAGTGTTTCTTGGTAAATTGAGTCAATGGTTCCTATACAATCCTAGCCTGTCTATGGTGAGGAACTCATAACTACCACCTACCAAGTGGATTTTTGACATTATTAACTCATAATGAAATAATTTGTACATTTAGTTATTTTATTATTTCATTTGATCTTTTGTTATCTGACAAAAACAGACTACATGGTATAAATGTAGAGGCCAGAAATGTAAACACCAACTTAACTCATTTTTATCAGTGCCCATTATACCAAAGATGAGTCAGTTAATATATTAGACATTAATAATCTATTGTGTGTCCCAAAATTTCAAATCTGAGGCTCCAAAATGTGGAAATTCAAAAAGGTACAATATAGGTCTGTGTTGGGCTCAATATTTCAGAAAGCCTAACAAACCATATATTCACCCCACAAGTCATATAGACATCTAACTAAATGAGTATTTTATATTGCACTGATTTGTTTTTTATTTTTGATACTGGGGATCAAACTTACAACCTTGTACTTGCCAGGTAGGCACTTATGCCACTGAGCTAAATCCTTGGCCCTAAATAATTATTTTAATACTTTAAGAATTATTCTGATTAGTCCTTTTCATTTTTGTTATTTTTAACTACTAGAATGAGGAAACAAATGTTAACATAGGTTAACAGACAACATCTTTAAAACATGTGAGATGGGGGAAGGAATGACCCATTATTGATAAGAACCAGTGGTATAGCAAAGATTTGTTTCCGTTTTAATTTTTTGGCCAATGGATTTTATAGGAAAATAAAAATCATCAAAGATTCTCCTTAATCAAATCAAATTCAGACGATTTCAGCAGATCTTTAAAAAGGTGAAGTCATGCATCCAGGTCCCCAGACACATGCTTCACATGATAGGTAGAAGATAATACCAAGATCTTAGTAATACAAAGACTAAGCCATAAAATGATATTTGCTGCCTTGTATATTAGCAAAATACTGCCAAAACATGGTTTTTAAAATAAGTAAGCCTTAATTATGAAGTTTTAAAAAGTTACTGCTGAAACCTCTCCACCAAAACATTCAAGATCAAACCCAAGATTTATGTCAGAGTAGAAACCAATCTCTAAATGTCTGTTAGAACGAAAATGGAAACGACATACTTATATTCGAGACTAGTGTCAAAACAGCAATTTTCCAGGGTATCCAAAGACTTCATCAGAAGAAGGTTCATCTGCTGGCTAGATATATCACTGCATAAAGACCAAGAAGGGAAAATGAGTTATAAATGTTCAACAGTTCAAAATATTTAATATAAAATACTTTGCTCACAGTGTTCTACGCAAAATGTCAGCATTTCTTTTTTAAAAAACATTAATAATAATATTAGTGATTCCTATATGCTTACTTTGTAGATAGAGAATCTGATTCACACTCAGTAATTAGGTTTCAGAACAGTACAAGCACTTATAAACTGATAAACTCTAAAGCTCCTACTTTCGATCTTTCTCCGCATATTCAGATTTTCAATCACAGAGAACTAAAAACCAAAGCCAAAATTTCAAACCTTTCTAAGAATGCAAATGTGATTTCCTACAGAATATTTCATAACCTATTACGCTGATATGGTCAATAGTCATTTCCAACCTTTTTCTTGTAAAGCTTGTTACTTCTGATTTAATGTTTCATTTGTAGTTTTTATAAGTTTCTTTACTTATATATTTTAAACAGAAAAACCATTCTAGCTGTACATTTTTCTGCTTTTATATAATAATTCATGTGGTTTTTGTAACATCTTGGGGAGAAATTGTACAGCGACATAAAGATTAAAAGGTAGCTGGTTTCATGGCTGTTTTTCTAAGCAGAGTTGCGGCCCCGCCACTGACACTATTATTCAGGCCTCCCTACATCTCAGCTCTCAGTGCTGCTGCCCCGGGCACACTGGGTAGAATGCCAGCACTATGAATGCCAGTCAGAAAGCACTCTGAACAACAGCCTCTCGAACCAAGGCTAAAGCAATGTTGCCCAAGATAAAAGATTACATGCAGCAATGAGACAGACAGACAGACACACACACACACACACACACACACACACACAGATTTAATAGCTTTAACTATACAAGTCCAATTAAAATTTTTCTTTGGAGTAAAACACTGCATACTGAAGTATCTTAAAAATGCTAATTAGCTCATACTTGTAACCTCTGGGGGTTACGACAGAAACAAGAAATTTGAAATAATGTATTTTCTAAATAAGTCTTAGATTTGAATTTAAATTCAGGAGGCTTTTTAAATAAGCCTTAGTGAGAAAAAAATGGATTGATTGTCATAATTCTTTTTTTACAAGATGATTTTTCATTCTTTGAGAAACAATATATTGTCCTAATCCTATTCCCATTAAGAGGTCATTTTGGGCCACTTATTTGATTTTATAGGCTAATAGCCTTCAAAACATTTACCTTTATTTTAGGGAAAAAAAAGGGAAGCTTTCTCCAAAAATGTCATTATCAATGACATTATAATTATCTAGTTAAAACATCTATTAGTACAGAAAGGCAAGTATTTCAGATTCGACTCCTCAGAAACGTGAAACAGTGGAAGTCATAAATGTCTTAGTAACTATAATAGTAATACTCAGGCCTTATTGAATAAAGATTCTGTCAAAGATTGGAAACATTAGGCAAAATTAAAATCTGCAGTTATTCTGGGGATGCTCTGAAGAAGCTCCCTGGTGTCACTGCCCAGAACTTTCTGCAAGTGTGACTAGACAGGGACAGAAGGAAAGCCATGGGAGGAACCACAGGCAAGTGTAGTGGGGCAATCACTGTAGAGTTCTGCAGGCAACATGATTAAACTCACCACAAGCGGAAGCCTGTTGGCCCTAATACCAGCAGCATCGCATCCTAAGTTACTGAAGAAGGGAGCCAGGGTAGGATGAAATGAGATGCCTAGAATTAAACTGCCACTGATCATTTTTAGCTGTAAAACATGTTGCTTGAAAAGCCACCAAAGGAGCCTGAACACAGATGGTGAAGAGACTGTCATTTGTATTACAGTAGCAAAGAGGTGGGGGAGGGGGTCCCTTTCAAGTTTTAAATCGTTAAAAATACTTTATGTTCTATCAGATGCATGAAATATGTACCAGTCCATTCCCATGCAAGGGGCAGTTTTATGGTATGCCTAGAACCAGTCTTGTACGTATTAATGCTGGTTGAACAGAACAAAATGAATATTCTGGATGTTTTATTTATGCATGTTTCATTTATGACTACAGAGACTAACCCAGTCATCCCAATTATCTGACAGATGTTCTCAGGAGCTGAAAAATGGTCATCCAAAGCATACTGTCTCTCCAGATCAATAGCAGTTCTCATAAAAGTTTCACATATCAGTGTTTGTGCAAAGTGATATAAATTACAAATGTAGCCTTAACCACTAGTTTCAAACTGTAATCTAAAAATCACCCGTCATGCAGTTTATCCACACCAACATCAGTTTTTGCTTCAAACTGCTAATTTCTGCCAACCGGGGAGGTTTAGGGACATATAACATCACAACAGGATGCCTCTCTCTACTATCTTATTTTCAATGCAGGAAAATGGGGCTAAATTCCAAGCACTGGCATCAAAATATTTATGATAAGCAAATATTTATGTAGGATCACACTAAAATCAATCTGAATATATATCATTTCAAGGTCTGTTATAAAACAAGGAATAAACAATATGAATAACAAAACTAAAACAGATCAATACACAAGCAAACTTTCTCATTTGGTGGAATTTTCCACCTGAGCCTTTGATATTTCATTAGCTACATTCAAAGGTAAAGTCAACAGTCCAAAAATGAACAATCAAACTGAATAAAATACACAGCACAGATTAAGACTCTTTAAGGATTATTAAAATATAGCCAGGGAACAAGATAAAGCAGTATTTAAAACCTAGTACATGCAGTTCTCAGATAATTCAGTGATTTCCAACAACTTTTGGATACAAGAATTCCTCAACCCTTTTCTCCCATTTTACAGTGATATCCATAAAAGATCCGCAATTATTTTCATCCCTTACAAATGAGGGAGGGAAAGAAGTTTTTCTTTACATATTGCACCGTAAGATTAGATTTTTGTTTACACCTACAATACAGATATACTTGGGACTTTCATCTAAGCATGAAGTGATTTTCAATCAACCAACCACTTAAATAGCAACCCTTAAAATATGTTAATATTGATATGATAGTATTTTAGAAAGACAAATTCACCCATAAATGCAGAATAAAGGTTCAAATTACCCATCTCAGAAAGTTTATCAGCTACCTATTGTTCAGATACAGTGATTAGGAATGTGTAAGGATGCAAAATTCTTCACCTAAACTACAAAGGGGCAAATGGGAATATTTTAATAAACTGTACCTGAGTTTCTCTTCACATAGGCGAGAGAGAAACATCCCCAAAGCAAGGCCCATGTGGATTTGTACGGCTTGAGATTCATCAGCACTTGGTTTCCCAGGTAACCTGGCAGTCAGCATGTTCAGGATTTCCTCAACCTTCTCTTTGCAAGAGATAATGAAAACTGGCACAAGGAGAGACAAAGCCACAGCAGCAGCAGAACGGGCAATAGCGCTCGCTGTGTTTTCACCAGAATAGGATTTCTAGGACACGCAAAGAAAGAAAACAGGGAGTTAGTCTTTTGTTTAAAACATGAAGAAAGCACACCTCTCACAAAAGTGCTGGGCAGCAATGCAAGCTCTTCTCAGATCTGCCCCACAGGTCAAGAAATAAAAATAAAAGTAAACCTAAGTATGTTTGCTATAGATTGTTTTCGCTCCATGAAACAAATTGTTACTAATTATCAGTTAAACAACAAAGTCCTTTTAAATATGAAAAAGAAAATGTAAGCCTTTAATGTTTAATGGTTGTGAATTCTCTCATTATAAAGGCTAAAACAATTTCAGTGATTTGAAAAATCCTAATCGTATATTGAGAAATCCAAGGTGAAACTATACAACTTTGGGAAAACCAAGAAGCTACACTAAGTGTTCAAAAAAATAGGAGTTTTCCAAGAAAGAGGAAAAAAATATGGAAAAAGTTTAAATTTAGTAGAAAAATGTGTATAAGTTTCGTGAAACAATCTACTGGCACATCTCCCAAAATTTTTGGTGGGAATACTTCCCAGTAGATGGATTATTTCCTACAGGGGGCTAATTCCCTTTAATTAAAAAGGAAGTTGAAATCCTAAAAGCCTCTGGTTACAAAGCAATAAGCAGCTACTCAAAATGAAATGGAGAGCTCTATATGCTCCTATATGTGTAATTATGGGAAAAGAACTCAGTAACAGCCCTAATAAAATGACAGGACAGCTGAATATGAACAGCTTCTATAAGAATCCCATGTGAGACAGCTCTATCAGGCATTATATACATTTATAAATACCCCTCAAGAGGGGGAGAAAGCCTGCTTATTGTTCTTTACTCTTATCCATTTAAAATTTCAGACACGCCATAATGATAGTGTTGTCCCTTGCAATGAAAGCACGTTAAAATATGTTTCTACTTCTGTGTCTATTTGCTCTCTAAGCTGTGGTATTTTAAGGATTAAGATGAAACATATAC
This sequence comes from Dolichotis patagonum, assembly GCA_004027295.1. Taxonomy (NCBI): domain Eukaryota; kingdom Metazoa; phylum Chordata; class Mammalia; order Rodentia; family Caviidae; genus Dolichotis; species Dolichotis patagonum. The sequence continues at coordinate 45,771 of PVJX010006550.1, read as the reverse complement.
TAAGTTACATTTTAAATTACTGTAACACTCTTGAGATGACAATGTTATTCAAAATGTAAGGACACAGGAAACAAAGGAAGTGTCTTGAAACGGGACTCTAAAACTAAAATAATGTAAACACATAAAGGTAAGAGGAACTCTGAATTGACTAGTAAAAAGCTTACTTTATTGGTTTGCAAGACCTAAGCAGAGTTACTAGAAATTTTATACATCTTGTTCTAGTACATATCTGAACCTAATAGTTATTGCAAAAACCTCCATATAATCTTCTAAGCAAGTATGAGAGAAGATATTACTTCTTTCAGCAAAACCTGTTTTATAATTTAATTCTATATTATCTGGTAAGTCATTTTTTTCCCTCAAGTATGGTTAAAAATTAGTATCAGGCCCTAAGCCCCCGAAGAATACATACCCGGTCCTCCCCAAGAGCAGAAGGACAGAGGCACATAACTGTAAGGAGAAGACCATAGGAAAGGGCTTTCAGGCTAAATTTGTGGTCTTAGCAACAGTTCAGGATTTGGGCTAAATTTTATTCAAATCAACTATAATCCTCTGCACTCAGCTGACTGTCCCATGATCACTATAATTCCCTAAGCAATGGATACTGATAGGGTAAAACCAAAATAATTCTGGGAACCGATGCAGAAATAAAACACACCCTGCAACCAGCAAGGGAAAAATTAAATCTAAAAAAGTATATTTCGATTTTACCTTGAATCTCAGGAAACAAACACAAAGATAGAGAATGACTGGGTAGCTGGTGCTTTGTTATAATCAACATTACTCTGAATTTACAGACTATTTTGCTGTTTTCAAAACATTTTTATACAACTTAAATAATTTGATCCTTAAAAATCTTTCAAAGAGCTGGCAAAGAATGAATTTTTACTTTAGTCTTACAAGTTAAAAAAAAAGAATAATAAGGGTCACATGTTATGTCAACATCACAAAACTACTAAGGGGATGAACTAGGGCTACAATCATTACAGATGATATTCAATCCTCTCGTTTTATAAAAACAAAAACGACTGAGTGAGAATGAGAGAACTTCTCGTGGTCACATACCCTAAAATGAATAAAACCATGACTAGAAACTCTTGAGTCCCCATATTCTACTACTCTAGCTCTTGACCCTGACTAGACATTAGAAAAATCTATAAAACTTTCAAAATGTTAATTCTCAGGACCATTCTGGAGCAATTAAATCAGAAGTACAGTCTATCTGTTAGTTTTTCTTCAATCACATAGATGTTTTTAAGCTTCTCAGGTGATTCTAATGTACAACTAGGGTTGAGAATCATCATACTACATTATGGATTTCATACAAACAACTGTTGTCAGAAAAGCCAACCCTTGGGTTTCCCAATTTTTTTTTTCTTTAATTTCTTGCACTTACATGATAAAAGCAGGAGAAAAGCTGTCCTCTGGCTTGGTAATGGCTATCCACAATGACCAGAAGTGTATTAAGCACCATGGAAACCCACTCTTTCATTGGTAGAAAATTAGGTTGAACCTATAGTTACAGAACAACATGAAATGATGATGGAATAAAGAAAACAAATCTATAATCCCCTTTTGTATTAAATAATGAAGTATCATTATAAAAAAGTAAACTTTACTTATACTATCTGAAGTAAATACACATTTGACCAATACATATCCTCACCCGTACGCTAATAAGAACAATATTTACTGTTTACATAAGACTTAGCTAGAGTAAGTCATTAGGATTCTAAAAAGAGTTATCCAAAACATTTCAGAATTTTCCTATGTTCAGTGAATTACAGTATAAATAATGTGGAAGTTACAGAAATGCACAAAAAAGTAATTCTAAATTTCTAGCATTTTAGCATTCTAAATTCTAAATTTCTAGAATTTTTAAATTTTATCACTTGTCATTGCACAAATAGGGCTTTGTCAAAATCTCTAGTATTTTGGCTTATTATTGTCATATGATTGTCCTTCAACAATCATGACAACATTCACCTAGCTACATTCACAACATTCACAATATTCACCTATCATTGGCATCTATAATTAAAATGAAGATACAACTTTTTAAAATCTGTAAACACTGATTATGTATCATTTTTGACAATATTATTCACTTTCAGTAAGCCTAGAGAAATCAGACAGGAAAACATAAGTGACCTTTAGTTTACTTCACTTTAGGGAAAAGTGAATGCAAAATCAAAATCCTATGCACCCTTTCAAAATACTCTTTTTTAATGAAATTTTTTAATGAAATTAAAAAGAAAATTTGGTTATAAAAGTCACTTGTGACCACCAGGTATGGTGGCACATGTCTGTAATCTCAGCATTCTGAGAGGTTTAGGGAACTGCATGCTTGAATACAGGCTGGATAACTTAGTGAGAACCTGTCTCAAAAAAAAAAAAAAAATTAAAAGGACTGAGATATAGCTCGGTGCAAAGGTCCTGGGTTCAATGTGTGAGGGGAGGGGGGGAAAAATCCTTCATGATCACAGGTGTCAAAAACATTCATTAACTTACATGGTTAATGCTCAACCACGCAAACTATAAAAGTCAACCAGTCTTGAGTAATCTTTGGAAGTTAATTCTTTAAATCAACAGAGGTCTTTATCTTAAGATTGTTAGTTGTTGGTCATATGCAGGTTTGGATGAAGCCTTAAAATTTCTACTTTAATCAAATAATGAAGTTTTGAATTTGTATTAATAGCCAAAGGCATGATCATCAAAAACAAAAGCAAAGCCGCCATCTGTAGGCTGTAGCAAGGCTTCTAACCGTGGTAGGAATGGAAGTTAGAGGTAAGCAAAGTGACAGGGCCTGGAACTTAAACTGTGAACAGACCACTTTACCACTGAGACAAATTAACACAGCATAATTAACACCAAACTGAAGGGATCACAGAAAGGCGCATTAACTTTTTAGTTGTAGATCTCCTTAGTAATTTGTGTGATCCTTACAATAACACCATCTGGTTAAGTATGGTAATCCCCATTTTACAGATGAGAATGTAGGCTTTGAAAGGCAAGATTACTAGAAATAGGACATAGAACTAATAAGTCGAAGTAATCAGATTTAAATATCAGCCTTCACTATTTCAAAGTCTATGTTTTTTAACTATTCAGCTACATTGTTTCCCGATAATGATAGCTACCAGATAATGGAGCTTAAAACAAATCCACACCTTTTTATTTTGACAGATATAAATGATCTGAGAAAGTACATTGGAAATGAACATTGGCCAGCTTGTCACATGTTTAATTAAGAAATAAATGCCTTGCAAAAATGAATAGACACTTTATCATTGACATCTATAATTAAAATGCAAAGTACAACTTTTAAAATCTGTAAACACTGCTTATTTATCATTTTTGACAGCATTATTCACTTTCAGTAAGCCTACTTAACCTCCTAAGATTGGTTACCACTGATGAAATCACAGAAAGACAACCCCTGTTGCATAAAATTGGGACCTTCAAATGGAAATGACCACCTAACTTTGAAGGAAAAAGCAAAACTGAAAAAGCAACAAACAAAAGTCAGGAAGACAGTAGGGCTCACAGTAAAAAGACTCATCAGGTAGTGGAACTTGGTGTTACAGTATGCAGAAGCTAACTTTGTAAATCCAGGGCCAGGCTACCTAAAACCAGGTGTAAACAGACATGACCAAAGCCCACCTGGTTAAATCACCTTAACTCACCTCCAGTGCACCATCAGAATCTGAGGCGAGGCTGGCTTCATGTTTGCATACGACGACAGCAAGACTGCTTAAGGCTAGTAGTGCATTGCCTTTGACCACTGGACTCTCTCTGTTTTAAAACAAAAAATTCCAGGAGATGACTTAGAGCACGAGCCATGGAAACATAGGGGGCTATCAGAGGTGGCCAGAGAAGGTCAAAAAGCACATTCATTCCTGCTCTGGATCTCATAAATCCAGGTCTGTTTGTTCCCAGATGCTAACTTTTATCCTAACGACAGTGCTGATTTTTAATTCTTCTTTTCAGTGTATGGTCATCATGACATTTTGTAACTTAAAAAATCTAAGCTCATATATCTAAGTTCTTCCTAAAATTTTTATTTCATCATTTGACATGAAATTTCCTGAGTTATCTTCTGTGCCATCTTTGACCAATGAAAATCTATCAGCAACCAAGGACAACTGTATGAATAAGTCCCGCAGGAAACAGTGGCTGCCAGCTTTTCTGAAGTACTGGTGAGTGGAAGCAGTCTCTTGCGGGCCAGTTCAGATAGCACACTTTACTGCACGGCAGTTTTCCTCAGTGATTCCTAACCTCTCATTTTTCTCTCATGCTAAAGCCAGCAGCCCTAAGGCTGGTTTGTAATACAGTTTGGAGATCAAAAATAAGATGGGGGCAGGGAGACATGTTTTTAGATTATTTGGAGAATTTTCCTGTCATAGCATTCAAATGAGTTTTCTACTATTAGCAATAAAATTTTTTATTTTCATTTCAGAATTTGGCATCAGGAACACTAAATTTTCTTCATATTTACTCAGCACTTGAAATTGTGCATTTAGCACTATTCCATAATGCCAAGCTGATCCTATGGATGAAAGTACCAGTGAGACACTAATGAGATGCTACTGCCTTGCCAATTCTGTCAGAACAGAATGCAGGCAACGGGGCACCCATCCAAAGAGTTTTGTTCTCAGGCTTATAATTGTGTACTCTCATAAACACACAGAGCCTTGAATTGAGACTTGAACGTAAGTCTACTGTCTGCATTCAAGGCTCTACGTACCCCAGTGTAGGACCAGAGCAGATATATGGGACAAGGACTTTCAGTTCCTCTTCCCATGCAAGCCTAGTACTTACTTCCACCTTCAATCTATGGACACAGCTCAACAGGTGAGTCGGGGGGAGTATTTTGCATTTTTGCTTCCATTTGATAATAATGAACTCAGGACTTGCCATTACCAAGTCCTTCCGATTACCTATTTATCTGTCTCTCCTTCCTTGTGTCCCTATTATTCTGGACAGCTCAGTTTGGTGAAGGTCTGCTCTGCTCTGCACAACTGTTCATTTTGTTCAAACCCCCCCACCCCACCATTCATTCTTCTATGAGATCTGCCATAAATTAATAAGATACCAGCATTCTTACTGAGGAGTGAGGGAGGAGAAAACTGGAAGGAAGCCTTGAGGTCTCAGCATATGGCTCCACTCTAGGTTTTGTGTTAAGTTAATACTTACACAGTTAATGACAAAATACCACAAAGCAAGGGAGGATTTAGGCCATAAAATCATTTTACAAAAATAAAACTAAACGTCTTACAATATTTCTAATACAAGTTGAATAATAATATTCAAAAAGTTCTGGACTGTGGAACTTTTTAGATTAGGAACACTCTATTTGTAAAGTCTGTGCAAATATGCAAAATTTGAAAAGCTCTGAAATCTGAATTACTGCCCAAGCATTTCACATAAGTGTTACTCAATCTGTATGCTTTCTTTTAACTGAGAATACCCTGAGGCCTGTGTCGCTACAAAATGAATATAAGTTCCCTAATGATATATTTTTAAAAAAGTTTTCAGCTCTCAGTGATCTCACAACTAGATCTCCAGTCTTTTTTTTTTTTTTTTTTTGGTATTGAGGATCGAACTCATGACCCGCACTTGCCAGACAGGCGCTTATGCTGCTGAGCTAAATCCCCAGCAAGATCCCCAGTCTTTATAACCATGCAGACAACATATGATCACTTGAAACTGCATATTAAGTTTCATTAAACAAGGATATTACACAGTAGGATATAAATTGGATATTTTAAACCTGAAGTTCTCAAAGGGAATTCACTCTCAGTTTTAAAACAGTACTTTGAAATATTTTATTTACAAAGTTCTCCAGTCTGGATATTCCTTTAGAATCTATATATTGTTGAAAAATTGAAGAAAATGTATTCGAAGTCACTGGTAAGTAGACTTCTGATTTCAAACAGAAGTTATATTTGAATATTCATCTTGAAATACAAAAAAAAAAAAAAAACTATTCTACTATCTGTAGAACATCTGTAGGCCAAGCTACACATTCAAATACCATGATGAACTCTTGATTATCTCTGCATCCTCTACATTCCCAGTACAATGGCTTAATATATATATTGTTAGGGAAACAAACTCAAGGAGGAGCTTCCCAGGTGAAAAATCTACAACTGGTCCATCACCCTGTTATTCAAAATCCCCTACAAGTCAAACAAGCAGTGATTAATTTGCATAATAACATGTCAGCATCAGTACAGTATTTATCTAGGCAACATCACTGACATTTTAATTAAATTGTCCTTTGGAACAAAGTCATTAACCTAATTAAAAAGTACAAGGAGGGATAAACTTCAGTGATGCTTTCTTAGGGACAAAGTATTATATTACATATTAGTAAAGTGACCCAGTCACTAGGGGATTTTTATCTTCAGGTTCAAGTCTACTTAATAACAATGAAAACAAATTTCATCAATCATCAGGTTTTGTCTGTGTTTTGATTCTTCCTTAGTACTAACCCTGAGGCTTGAAAAATGCTCTCAAATAAGCAAATCAGTTTTATCTCATGACTAGTGCTTTACTTCCTGCATTTAACTTGTGATTTGGAACAAAACAAGTCTATCCTTGGTCCCAAACAATTTGTGATAGTCATGATCCAAGGAACCCAAAACTCAATTGTCGCAGGGTAGTAGATAGTTTTTTTCTGGTTAGAGAAACCAGTAAGGAGAAAGAGAGAGAAGCAGCGATACTTTTCTCCTGTTCTGTCACCCATCTCTCAGCCCTATGTCCTGTTCACCTGCTGTCATACTGAGTACTACTAAGATTGTTCGAATAAGGTAAGGTCTATAAAATACTTTGAAATTTTTGATGAAAAGGTACTGATGCCAGGAAAACATGAATTATTTTTACACCACACCGCTGAGAAGGTGAACACATTCTCCTTAGGTATTAGTCACAAAGTGATGCTTTACAAATCTGAAGATAAAAGCCACATTGAAATAAAACGTTAGAATGGGAAGTGCAAAACTACTAGAAAGCCAAAATTATAGCTTAATAGAAAAATGTTCATTTCTTCAGCATTTGAGCTTTTTGCTATAAATGTCAGAACACTGTTTTTAACAGGATATAAGTAGGTTGAATAACAGAAAAAAACTATAAAAGGTAAAGGTCAAAGACAGCCCCCACCTGCAGCTCAACACCCCTCCCCTCCAGCAGGCAGCTGAATGCACTCCCACTGTGCCTCCAATTCACCAGACTAGAAAAGCAGAGCCAGCCAGTGCCAGGGAAGCCTTGCTATAGTTTTCTTTTCTCTCTTTCCTTCTATTTTTTAATGGGGGGGGCGCTCTATAGGACAGTTTATGTATTTATTTTCAATTTTTATTAGTATATAATGATTACATTCCTCATGGGGAGTTGGTACATATGCACAAATCTACAGATATTTCCCAGTGCCTCCCCCAAAACTGAAAACAGGGAAAGATTATCAATTCTCTTTTCCTTTGTTCAAAAGACAGGAGACTGAGTAGTGACTGTTCTGAGATCAGACTTCACAGTGAAGAGCCTGTTTAAACAATTACTGGTAGAAAGCTGCTTCTAAGGCAGACCATATTTTTGTTTTTGCCTTTTTATATTTTTAAGGCAAAATCTACTTAGCTATAGGAGTGTCTGAGATATAAGGATAAACAATACTGCAACTAAATATTTCTGTGCAATATGTACTTTTTAATTATGCATAAAATCCTTTAGATCAAAGGTGTATCTAATGTTATTTGGAGGCTAAGAAGAAAAGAAGTCAAACAAATGGTAACAGCTACGGTGACTGGGAAGGGCAAAGTGAATGTAACAACATGTAACTTACTGCCAGGAACGATTTGTCAACGTTAACAAAGGAGTCTGAAGGTATTGTAAAAGCAAGTTCATAAGGGTATAATTTTCTTAGTAATAACTAGCTTCATGTAAATAAAAAGCCTCAAGCAGTAACAGGTAAGTAGTTTTTGTTAGAACAACTATTGGGATATGACTGAAACAGACTTTTTACTCAGTTTCTGCTTTAGCCTTGAGTATACAAAAATTCAATTTTAGATACACTGGGCCCCGTAACTTTAAGGAAATAAAAGGAAGTGCTACTCTTGATATATTTGCAGCTGCATAGCTAAAATTTTATAATCCTTGTAGACCCCATATAACTTACATTCCCTAGAATTTCCTTTTCTCCTTCTTCCCTGAAAAAAACTGTAATCCTTTAATTTAAACCAAAGCATGTGGCATTTTGTCAGGTGTCCAATAAGCAGTTAGCCTTAGCGATTCTTGATGTATTCATATGTTTGTAGCAGTCCCTCCAGAGTTGCATGAAAAGACATGCAATAAGAATTAACTTTGTATAAGAAACAGTAGCCACTCTAAAAAAAAAAACCCTGAAAAATATTTTATAATCCTTTAAGTTATGAAATGGCTTAAAAAGGGAATCTGCATGTGTCTACCAGGAAGAAAAGTATTTATGATAATGTTTTGGTAAGAAAATAAATGAATCTTACTTTGCAGCAGTCTTGGTGATCTCATCAGTCAACATGTCCCTAACCCTGCAATAAAGACAGAAAACCAGAATCTATATAAGAGCAAGAACTTCATCTTTTCTTTTTATTCATCAGTTAATGAGTACCTCCAAAAATGATTTCAGCAGTTAAAACTTAAGTATATAGAACTTTCATGCTAGAGGAAAACTTGTCATTAGGTCTTCCCTTCAAAGAGAGCTTCTTTCAATTCCTTCGACTGAGCCCTGGACAGGGAAGCATGTAACACAACTGCATTGGGAAGTACAGGCCGCATTGTGATGGGACCTCTCAAACTGAGGGGAGAGGACACACCTCTCCTGGCTTCCCCTCTCTCTGCTCTTTGCCATATGAGGATACAATGAGGAAATGGATATCTGCATCCAGGACATGGTTCCCATGAGACACCAGGTATGCTGGCTCCTTGCTCTTTGATCCTCAGGCTCCAGCATAAAATGACATATTCGTCATTTAAACTGCCCAGGCTATAGTATTTCTAATATGGTATCTAAAACCGACTATGACATTTTCAATCTCCTTTCTGTACAAAACTCATCAAAACCTCAATTTGCTATTTCCAGCCAATGCATACGGAACATTATTATCAAACCTTAGGTACAAATCTTACAAAAGCTAGAAGAAAATAATGATACTTGTGGGTTAAAATGAAGATATGGCTTAGTTAAAATAGTCACAAACTAATTTTTTTCCAATGTAGGAGACTACATAAACTACAAGATAAAATGAAAACCAACCACTAGCTATCAAATTTACATATTTTAAAGGATCTTTTTAAAAATTTCCCACTCTTTTATTACTCTTCCTACAGCACTGATCACTACTTTTTCTGCCTACTTTACTGATTCCTTCATCTTCCCCATTTCTAAACGCTGAAGTGGTCCAGTGCTGAATTGTCCAAAACTTCTCTTCATTTACTCACTACCTAGGTAATCTGTTATGGCTTCTATCTAGATGTCCCACAAAGCTTCATGCGCTCATAGTGGGGCTTTTCAAAGGTGGCTGGATCTAGGGTGTGGATTCTGTTGTGATACTAGGATTAAGGGTATGTGGTACTAAATTAATCCACTGACTGGAATTAACACAGTTCTGGGTGTGGATAATGGAAGCCCCACTCTGGGTGTGGGTGACACCAATCACCAGGTTGATAGCCTGGACAGGACACTGAGGGAGAAAGGGAAGGCAGTCTTGCTGCTACCGTTTGCTGCTCTGTTGTCTCCTACCCATTTGCTATGGTCCATTTCTCCTTGCGATGCCCCTCTGACATCACCCTGCCTTGGAGTCAGCCAACTGAAGCCTTACAAACTGTGAGCTAAAACAAACCTTTCCCCCTTTAACTTTGAGTGTCTAGTATTTTGTCTCAGCAACAAGAAAAGTAACTAAGATATGATTTCATCCAGAATAACCACTTTACCACCAACATGCTGATGATTTCAGACTTAGATCTCTGGCCTGACCTCTTCCCAGAACTCTAGGCTGGGTGAACAACCTAGCTGATGTCTCTAATTGAGGTATCAATGTCATTGAAGCCCTAATAAGTCTGAAATCTGACTCCTCTCCTATGCAGACTTGCTTTTCTACCTTCATAAATGGAAACTTTATACTTTAAGTCAGAGTCAAAATCTTAAAGAGTTATACTTGACTTTCACATTTTTCATTTGAATTATTACCAAATTTACAGAGTCTGTCTTCAAAACAGATTTGATTTACTTAATTTTTACCTTTAAGACCTTAGTCCAAAACTTTGTATTTTTTGCCTGAATTACTGCCATGAGCACCTATTCGTATCTCTCAGGATACACTTTCACCATAGGGCTAGAATGATCCTTCTAAACTATGAGTCACATCTTCTAGTTCAGATCCTCCAATATTTCTCTGTCTCACAGTGAACATCCCTTACATACAAAGACCATCCATAACTGATCTCCTGGACTTCTTTGCTTTCATGTCTTTCTACTTCTTGTTTGGAATCCCTGGGCCTTTGGATGTGCTGTTCCTTCTTCCTGGAATGCCTCATGCAGCTATCAGCCTGGCCCACTCCACTATTCTTTTTAGATTCATTCTAAGATCATATTCATTAGAAGTGCTCCCTGAGCTCCCTATAGGAAATACAACCCCAAATGTTCCCCAAATCACCTCAGTCCCACTCACTTTGTACTCCCTTCAGCCTGTTTTTTTCTTCTACTAATCAAAACCCAATCATATTTCCTTTGTTTATTTGCTTATTATGCATTTTTAATCAATAGATTATAAGCTTTGGAAGAACAAAGGCTTTGTTCACTGCACTTCCTCTGTTCTCATAATAACGCATGGCATGTCAGACACTTAATAAAAAATACATTTTAAAATAATAAAGAGATGTCTTTATTTGGATTTGGGACTGTGTTCCAATTAATGACACATTGTTGAAGTGATCATTTCAAAAATACTTCATCAGCAGTTATTCCAAGTTAACTTGTGAATTTTCTAGTCTATGTTAATGTTTAAAACCTAGGGACCGAACTCCTTCATAGTCACAATCACAAATAGCTCAAGAGTTTCATCAGGGACTGATATACATGGTTCTAATTTGGAATATGTAGCAAATATACTATGCTCAACAAATTATCACTTTCAGAAAAGGAAATTAAAACTAGACACAAAACACCATATAAGAGCAAAACTCAAATTTTTCATCTCTTAATTTTAAATACAATATCAGGATGTTTTTAACTGCATTTAAAAAATAAATCTAGAAAATGTGATTCAGAATAAATTAAACAAGGGCCAGGGATTTAGCTCAGCAACAAAGTACCTGCCTGGCAAGCTGAAGGTCCTGAGTTTAATTCCTGGTATCCCCTTCCCCCCACAAAAAAGAATGAATAAACTAAACACACAGAGAATGCTTTTCTATAAGTCAAGTATAGATCTGTATAATAAAGCAATCTGTGGCTACAGACGAAGCTATTTAAGTTCTGGGAACCTTACTTAAATTTACAGGGCTGCAACATAAAAATGACCATGTGTTCTTCTCAATCTACATAACAATTTATGTTATTTTTATTTCTATTTTTAAAAATTGAGTTTATCTTGTATTTTATATTTTACTTGTTTTGGCACTTAGAATTGAACCAAGAGCTTTTTTAATGAGCTACGTCTCTTGTCCCTTTTATATCGAGACAGGGTCCAAAGTGCTGGGATTGCAGGTGTGCACCACTGTGTCCATTTTTTGACTTGCCAGTCCTAATATATTTCTAGATCACATGGTGGTGATTCCCCAGGGTCTAGCAAAGACATTACTGGCCTACATGGCAAAGCTGCTCCTAATAATGAAGACATCTTGAGGAAGGGGAGTGTAGAGGAGAGGACTTCTTGGCTAATGTGAGGCACTATAGCATTGAGTGGGAGAAACAAATTCTTTTGTTGCTGTTCAAAAGCATATAAAATAATCAGTGACAAGGGACAGATGGAGGGAAAACAAACCACTTCCACACTGCATTAGGATAAAAGTATGTGGCTGTGTACATTCATCCCTTAGATCTGTGAAGTTCTGCATCCATGGATTTAATCAATTATAAATTTAAAATATTCCAGAAAAAAACCTACCTGTACTAAACATGCAGATTTCTTTTGCTTGCCAGTATTTCTTAAACAACATAGTATAACAACTATATACATAGCAATTACATTGTAGAAGGTATTATTAATACTCTATAGATGATTCAATATATGTAAGAGGATGTTCATGATTACATGCAAATATTATGATATTTTATATAAGGCACTTGAGTATCCATGGATTTTGGTATTAGCAATGAATCCTGAAACCAATTTATATGCATATCATTTACAAATAAATCTCTCCCTATTGCACCTAGGAGTCTGAGAATACACCTACCAGATCTCCATTGTTTTCCAATTCGGGTTCACATAGAAGGCAAACTTCCAGTGCTAAGGCCTTCGCAGACATCACCATTCCCACCCCTGACTCCCTGTAGCTCATTTCCTACAACAAATGATGAGCAGCAGAACGGCAGCCCCTTACCACAGCCAGGCTGCACTTTTTTTATATTGCACCTCCTCAGGTCCTTCTTTTCCATGTTTTAACTGCAGCTCCAGCTCGCCTATTCGTCCCTGAAAAAAACAAACATAAATCAGCATGTGAACTCGATGGCTGAAATGATTTTAAAACTTCTTTGGGATATACAGTGGCACTGTGTGCTTCTGATGAGATATTAGACTACGAAAGAAGACACATAAGGAGAAATAGTCGTATCACTGCTCAGGTGTTTGTACATTCAGTGGAGGTACATCCTGAAGAGAATGTATGTCTGGCAAGTTTAGTGCAGAGAACTTCATTTTGGCATAGCTATTAAAACAGATTTGAATTTCATAAGTCCCACTTTAAAAGTCCTCTAGATGATAATGCTCTGCCTTTGTCAGCAACTAAGATCTAGGTCTGCACAGAGTATAACAGAATAGCAAAAAATTAGTTGGATGAGAATCTTAACACTTAAAATGCAGATAATATGCAACTGAAGTTATGCACTGACAGCTCCATATTACATTTCTATTTCTTTAGTGAACTTACAAAATTAGACACCACAGTTCTGAACTACTACCATGTAACAAGAATATAGCTAATATTGTTCCTTTAAGACCAAAGTCTTCAAATATTTATTATCCTTATCATATTTTTACTCTCAGGATTATTATGATCAGATACTTACTCCTTTATTCCAACAAGGGAATAAAAAAAGAATTAAGATATGTTCTGTGCATGTACCAATTCTCCGTGAGGAATGCAAACATTATGCAGAGCAAACATGTACAATACTAACAAAAATTTTTAAATACAATTAAAATATTAGTTTGTTGATGGACTCTAATTGGATCCGAACTCGCACTCAGGATTACTGAGCAATACTTGACCATTTCAGATGTGTTCGTATTGGGTTATAATCTCATGAACAATGAGTTCTGTTTACTTCATATCACCAACATTTGCAAATGTCAGGCATTTAATTTTACAATTCTGTTTAATGTGAAATGGTGCTCACAAGGGTTCTGATTTTATTTCACTGTTTACCAATACTATTGAGCATCTGTTCATGTGTTTATTAAGTATTTGGACTTCCTATTTCTGTCTATTTTTCTAATGTTGTTGTTTCCATACTGATTAGTTTTAAGATCTATTTTACAAAAGAAAGGTATGTATCTCTCCCTCTGCTCTAGGGAGAAAAGCAATATAGCTTGAAGGGTTTCGGATATAGGCTCTAGAATCAGATTACCTTGGTCTAATGCCATTTCCATTTACTTACTATAAATCTGGTCAAGTTACTCCTCGCTAAGCAACAGTTTCCTCTGAAACTGTTCCCTGTACCTACCAGTTATCTCAGAGTATCAGAGCATCACATTAAATATAGTGGGAAAATGAGGAAACTGTCTCCTTAGCACAGTGACTGATAACAAACAATAGCTACCATTATTAGATTCGTTATCAGTAATAAAAAAATCCCCACCTTTTTAAAAATCTACTTATTAAGTCAGTTTTCATAAACATCTAAATTCCATCTGAAATAAGTCACGGTTTTAATCTGTATAATCTCATGGAGTAAAAGTTGTATTCAGAATAGAATATGTGTTTCCCTTATATATTTTCACCAATGAGCCTGAGAGCTCATTGAGAGCAAGGACTGCTCTAGCATCTATACAGTCCCTGTGTTTAGCACATCTTTTGGCACACAGTACTGGGACTCACCAGTTCAGGCACTCTGATATCTGATGGATAGCTTAAGCACATCTTTCATAATTTGTTTATTCCAATAATAACTATCCCCATCTCCACAGTTCATAAAATCCCGGTCCTTTTATTTTTCTCCTGTTTCTCTTGGAAGAAAGTATCAGAGATGACCAAAATATAGATGTTTATATTAATATTTAATAATCATGCTGGCATCCCAGGAGGGCAGGCAAAGTTTGTTAATTATGCTTCTTATAACTCTTTACTATTGAAACATTTATTTTCCATAATGATTTTCCAAGAAAGATAAGGGACAGAAAACTCAAAGGTTAAAATCCGTTTATAAGTAAACAAAACACAAGAAAGCTAGAGTATGCACAGCTTCCTAAGAAGGCCCACTTTTCTAATTTCTTCTGTATTCATAAACCAATACAACCATTCTATTGTGAGTCAGTTAATGTAGTTTTCTTTCTCTGCGTTTCTTCTGTTCCTTCCAGCCCCATCCTGCAGAATGTTTCCCTGACCCCTTCCACCACAACCATGTTAGGCTAATTATCCAGATGCACTCTGCTTTCCCATTGTTGGTCTACTGGGAACACAGATCCAGTGTCACTCTACCTGGTCACTTCCACTTTGGCCTATAGTGGGAAAACAATGAAAGAAGAAAAAAGGCTGAAATGATCAACTGAATTGAAGTTTGGGGATTGTGTACAAATTCCAATTATTAATCTATTCATCTCTCTTAATTTTTATCTCTAATCTATACAACCAAGAGTTTGCTGACTATGGTGTGCAATTTCACCTAATTTACTATATATTAAAAACAACATGCATTAGGAATATAGATCAGTGATAGGCATGTGTGAGACCCGGTATTCAATCACCAGCACTAACTTAATAATAATTTTTTAAAAACTTTCAAATAGTCAGAGACTAATTAATTAGGGTCCTCAATTTCTGCCCTAGCTTTGATTTCAGGTTACTTGGCAGCCAGTGAACCAATTCAAGAAACAAGTGCCTACAGTCTACCCACTTTTATATCTTTTCTGTTCCAGGTTATATTCATAATCTAAATAGATATTTTAGCAAAGCCTAGAGACTTTAATTTCTTTAGCATCTTACAAGGGCAACAAGGTAAAGAAGAGAGCTCCTTGTCAAATTGGTTTCTGAAATGTCAGTTACCTCATATCTACATATTTCATCTTAATGAGAGAAATCCATATATCTCCCCCATGTCAAACACATGGATATGCTATAATTCAACAATCCCAAGTTTCTGTGGAAAATTTAGATAAGGCTGGAAGCAAGTATCTAAATAGAAGCCTATAGTAGTTTTCAGGTATCAAACTTATTCATCTTAATCAGCCTCAAGAAAGTAACATAGAATGTACCTTTTAGCATGTCTCCTAGGATTAACTGCAGAAAACACAGTTCCTCTAAATGATACTCTATTTTAATGCTACAAAACATGCCCAGCACCAGATGGAAGTAACTGCAAGTCCTATGCAGTAGAAATATTCTCCAGAAATTTTTGACAGACAAGGAGCCTGACAGTTGCTCCATTTCTTCTAAGATAGCATAAAATCTAAGTATATGCATCCATTTAAAAAAAACTGTTTAACAATTAAAACTCATTGACATCTTCTCGAGTAATAGTGATAACCTAAAATACATTGCTATATTTTAAAACTATACCAACAAAGTAAAACACATTGCTGTATTTTAAAATAACACCAAAGAGTGTCTTGGTATAGTCTATTCTTTCAGTTTCACTTTATTCAGAATTGCCACAATTCTCAATACAAACGGACTGAGAAGTCCAAAGTAAAGAGATCTTAAGTGATAAACAAAGATATGTACCATTATCCACAAGGGTAGAAAGGTAAAATAATGGACTTGCACTGCTAAAAATAATCAGCAGACTTTTCATAGATAGTTCAGTCTTTTAAAATATTAAACTAATTTGCATTACTTACCATTACAAATAATGATGTTCTTAGGGAAAACAGTG
This sequence comes from Dolichotis patagonum, assembly GCA_004027295.1. Lineage (NCBI taxonomy): Eukaryota > Metazoa > Chordata > Mammalia > Rodentia > Caviidae > Dolichotis > Dolichotis patagonum. The sequence continues at coordinate 29,492 of PVJX010006550.1, read as the reverse complement.
ACCCAGTGGAAAAAATTGAGGTGCTGGAGTCAGACAAATCTGGGTGAAATTCTAGTTCTTTCATTTATTATCTGTTGGATTTTGCTCTACTTTGTAGCTTACCTTCTTTCCCATCTATAAACCCACTGTATGTGGAGTTGATAACACATTGAATGGGTCTCAGTGAAGATTAATTGGAATAGTATGTTAAGTGTTGGACATACACTAATTGTTTACTAAATAATCGCTCTTATGCAAAAAGTCATGGATTTAAAAGAATCAATTCCAGGACATGTGCAAGAATTATATCATACCCTGTTTAATTTAGCCTTTCATATTTTAAGATCTAAATAAAATTCTTAGTTCTGCAGGAAAAGGTATTCTTCCCTTCTCCAGGCAGTTTGCTACTTCTACTAATGCGCTGAAGATACTGTACTGAAACTGCTAGTAGGTGTTAGCCTCCTTTGCCGGCCTGGGCACTCACTGGACTCTGTTTTCCTCTGTATCTCACACACTCGATGTGGGGCTTGGCCAGGAAAAAATGCTCAATAAATCTCTGGTGAAGGATAACACTGGACAGTACCCAGGAAAATGTGAATGCAAGGAGTATGCATTCCAATTTGCACTCTCATTTTTCTTAAGTAAAAAGTGTAATTGGCTAAGGCTATGTGTTAATGATGTTAAAGAAACACATTGAATCACAAGTAATTCATTCATTCACTCATTAATTATTCAAAACATGCTCAGTGCCCAGACACTGATAAAGATAAAAAACTGAGTTACATAACAATGAGAAAATGGAAATGGGTGCAAAAATGAACTTTGACTATTTTAGATTATAGCACATTTGGGGTTCCATCTAAAACAATGTGGTATTGACTGAATACCACAGTGTGGTATTGACTAAATACATTGCATTAAAATCACCTGCAAGCTTGTTAAACTCATAGACCTAACCAATCATTTCTAATGAGTCAGCATCTCTGAAGATACTGTATTTCAGTGCTTCATAAAGTCTAGGTTCAATAAACTCTTCTACAGCAACGTTTTAATTTGAGACGAGAATACCAACGCCCATCAGTCATTCTTCCTACCCCATTCTTACTCCTCCTATACCCTGTTTTAGAGGAAAGCTGCTATCTTTAATGATAACACCGTAATTCCTGAGTCTCCATGAAAATCTTATTCTAGAACATAAATTAGTTTAGTAGCACTGGGTAGTTTTCTAGCATCCTTGACAGTGAACTTTAACCTAGAGAAAATAATTGAGCTAGTTGTTCTATTATTACCTGTTCATGTAGTCCCCAGCTAACTAAAAGTTATTTCTAATTTTGCAAAGCCACAAAATATAATTTATAATATTGTATTAAGTGAAGTCAGATTGAGTATTCCTCATTTATTTAGTAAGCAATTATAATGTTTTACACATGTACACTGGGTGCAAGAGATAGCAAAGAAGGAAACACTGCTCTATCCTTACAGAGCACTGAGACAATCAGAGGCCCCAGATAACCAGCATGACCAGTGTGACAAGGACATCGAGAAGAAACGCAGAGCTACTGAGGAAGTACACAAAGGCACACAACCCATTGCTGAGGAATGAGGTACACAGGTGCCTTCCCAGGCAAATTAATCTGAAGTAGAAGTAGAAACTATGTGGGCAAGCAGGGAATGGCAGAGTCTAAAACAAAAATTACATTGTCCATCCAAGCCAAGAGGTTAGGGAGACATGCTGACTTTGGAAAAAGAAAGAAACTGAGAGACACAGAAATGTAAGTATCTGGGAAGAGGGTTAAGACAGGCCTGGCTGATCCAGTCTAAAGAACCTCAGGATAAAGGAGACAACGAGTTCAGGCTTGGGAGGCCCTAAAGTTGAATTGCTGTAGGACAGACAAGTGGGGACATTCAGAAGGCAGCAGGACAGAGAGAGGAGGAACTCTGGATGAAGGAAGGAGCTCTGGATGAAAGAAGCAAATTTAGGGCCTGGGTAAAGATTAAGTGGTTAAGTCTCACATTCCTTTATTATTTTATGTTTTTATTTTGGGGGGATTTTTTGTTTTTGTTTTTGTTTTTGTTTTGTTTTTTTCTGATACTGGGTCTTGCTCTGCAATCCAGGCTGGCCCTGAACTCACAGCAATTCTCCTGCCTCAACCTCCTGAGTGCTGGGATTACAGGAGTGTGCTACCATACCCAGCTCATATTCCTTTCTGAGTAAAATAAATGAAATAAAACAAACAAAAATGCATTTTTGATAATGCTGTAACATTCAATGCACATTTGCTGTAAAATCTGAGGTAGGGAGGAAACGCTCCCCATACAAAGCCAATCATCCGATGGCATTTTTACCTGTAAAACAGCATGATAAGCCCGATCCATGTACGCCAACCAGGCCTGTGGGAGAAAAAGTGCACGGTGCCACTCAGAAGGCTGGGTGTGAACCTGCGGGAAAAGGATACCCACATGTTAGACTAGAGTATTAAAACAGAATTAAAATAAACTACATCACCAATTCCTTCTTTCTTTTTACTTAAGTGGTTTAAGTTCTAAAACAAACCAAACCAGCCCCAGATCAAAACCACAAATATTATCTTTTGGATATTTCCAGAAGAAAAGAATCTGGAGTTGTGTAAAGACAAAATAAAGCAAGCCTGGAATTTTCTAAATTAAAGCAAATACAATACTACAATAACAACAAGTTAAGATGTATGTGTAATACAAATCCATCCTTGAAAATTAGTGGGAGATTCTGTAAAACCGCTTACCAAAGTCAGGATACTGGGTATTTTCTAACAAATCCTCCCAGTAATTTTGAATAAAAATAAATATTGCTCACATTGTAGATTTCAAATATGACAATTTTTGAAGTAATAAACTTAAATTGCTAACAGAAATACCATGTTGTGTAGAAACCACAGTGGTAAGAGCATGCAAATGAGTAGAGCGCACAGCAATTGTGTGTACCACTAGATAAATGCCCTTTAATCAGTGTGGGTAAACAAGAGAAAAATGATATATGCCAACACAAAAATCCTACTTCTGAATAGAGGCCCAGACAAAACATCTGGTTTTCATAGTCATTTCTGTTTCTACCTATTAGTATATGCCTATCGCGCAACAAATCTTCCCAAGGTCTGCTATTAAGGAAAGATTACTGAAGAATAATATTCACAGTGCATCACATTTCATGCTTCCTGTAATTCTTCTCATCAAAAATGCAAACAACTAAAACTTTAGACTGTGTCCTATACCCCCCTCAACTACCCCAAAAGAGAGAAATATTTATGTAATTACACCAGAATCACAGTAACTAGTGCTTAAGTACATTCTATTGCATTATAAAAATTAATTTTCTCAAGTGCCTTGTGATAGGGAAGATAACAGCCTCTCTGATAAATATAGTTGGTTCCCATGGCCTCTGGAGTGTTCTTTAATCTCAGACTTAGTGAGAGCTACTATGAAAGGTACTGTGGAAGGATGTGAGGATTATCAACCATTCCATGTATACAGACAGCTTTCCAGCTAGCAGGAGAGGCAGACATAGCCACAGATAGATTACCAGGCAGAATTCTGAACAGGAATGAAGAGAACAAGAGAATGAAGAGAAAGTTTAGTTTTGACTGCTGTTAATCATTTCTCATGCAACTGCTATCTCTTTAAATTAAACACTCAAACAGTATGAAATGGAGACTATATATGAACTGAACTTTTAAAAATTATAAAGATTGGTCTTTCTTCTTGCTTTCTAATTAAGTATTCACTGTGCCATGTAGGGGGTGGAAGCCTTTTCACTGTGTCCACAAAACTCTCTGAAGGAATGAATCCTGCAATCCCTGGCTCTTTCTCTTGCTGTTCAGGAAGCAAATGATATAACACAGGTCATCTATGGAGCTGGGGAGGCTGCTCTGTTTCCAAAACATGGGTAATCCTTTATCCTATCAATTCTATTCCCCTTTCATGTAAATGTTAACTATTGTTAAGCCCTATTTTAGGACCTGGATTTTTACAGAAACAAAACTCAAATATCACACACAAAACTTTTTCTTTAGAATCTCAAAATAGTTTAAAATCTTCCTGCCAAATAAACCATAGGAATCACTGCATTACTGAGAATGTCCGTAGTCTCAGCAAAACTGGCAAAAAAGAACACTGAATGTTTGGGAAAACAACAGTCTCAGTTGCTTCCTAAAATTGAATTTAAAAAAGGAAAGGATTATGGAAAAATGTAAGTGAGCAAATCAAAATGTTCAGCCTCTGAGAACAAAGACACGCAGGCCAAGAAACCTATTTTAAAGGAGGTCATAAATCGGAAGGTGAAGCTAATCCTCCTTGTGCTGCTCCGGTCACCACTGAGAGTGGACACAGGGCGCAGAATACTCTAGCCTAGAGGCAGCCTGAGGTCCCATGTTCCAAGGGATTAACTCCAAACTTAGGGTTTCTTGGAGTTAGCTGTGAATAAATCTTTTTTAAAATGCATTCTCTTGCTCTTTCCCTTAATGAAGAGAAACTTAGGGAAACAGCTAGCAGAGAGTGAATTCTAGTCGTGTCACAGGCAAAGCACCTCCTTTGACCATTTTTAAGCTATTTCACCTCATTATACAGTCACTCATATTGCCTATATTTTAGGTTAATGTTGCTCAGCTGAAAGATAAATTCAATTAGCATTTATAAAGTATGAAAATTATGCCTAATTTGCTCTATTTGTGAGAAGCCTTTGAAGGAAACCCAATCAATGAAATAATTTAGAATCATGAAGCTGTAACCTAGTTATTCAAGCAGATGATAAAGCAAGGTCTATAACCACTGTGTCATCAAGTTTTAATAAATGCTTGAAATTTATTTTTCTTTACACATACTCTTACAGTGACAGCTGTATGAGGGACTAATGAAATGAGCAAGTAGAAGATAGAGTATATAATGAAACATTACAGGTTGCCTAAAAAAGAGGGCACATGAGGAAAATATGCAAAGGAAAAAAGGTTGCCAATAACATGCACTGGGATGGAAGCAAATTATAAGGTTAATTAAACCAGGTAATCAAGGAAGATCTCGAGAAGATGAAGTCTGAACAAAAATTTGAAGGTGGGAAAGGATGTATATACTAGTGAGTTAATAAAATGTTCAGCTGTTATGGAAAAGTTTGGTGGTTCTTCAAAATGTTAAAAATAGAAGCACTATATGAACCAGGAGCACCATTCCTAGGCAGAACTAATGAAAACAGGTATTAAAACAAAATGTTTACACAAATGTTCACAGTAGCACTTTTAAAATAGCCAAAAGATAGAAACAACCTAAATGACTATCAATGGGCAAATGATGAATAAAATACAACATATGCATACAAAAATATTATTCAGCCATAACAAGAATAAAGTATAGATATATGCTATGAAGCTATATTGTGGATGAACCTTGAAAACATGCCAAAGTGAAAGAAGTGAGACACAATAGATCAAATATTAAATTCTACATATATGAAATATCCAGAATAGGCAAATCCATCAACACAGAAAGTAGATTAGTGATTATTAGAGGCAGAGCAGAGGCAAAGGGAAGGGAACAGGGATCGAAAGTGGTTGTTTCTTTTGGCACTGGCGATTGAACTTGTGACCTCATGCTTGCCAGGCAGGCACTTATACTGCCGAGCTATATCCCCAGCCCCCTTGAAAGTGGCTATTTAGTGGGTACTTGGAGGTGATAAAAATGTTCTGAAACTAGATAGAAGTGATAGCTTCCCAACACTGTGTACCATAAGGCCAGGAATTGCACACGGTTAATCATACATTATGTGAATGTCACCTAAATTGAAAAACAAATAAAACGAATGAATGAACCTAAGATATGGCAAGGCCATCAGGTAGGCACATAGCTGACCTGTGTGAGGAATGGAAAAAAGGCTGCATAAACAGAGCAGACAGCTAGCATGGAGGACAGCAGGAAGGGAAAGGGCTTAAGAGAGGACCCAAGAGTTCAGAGCCCTCTAGGTCACTCAAGACTTTATTTTGATCTTACTAAAGGGACATCCATTTAAAGTTTTGAAAAGAATGACACAATCTAAACTATATTGTAAAAGAATGCCCTGACTTCTGTGTTAAGAATAAGAAAAACAATGCCAGAGATGGAAAACCTACCCAAAGGCTATTGCAATAACACAAGCAAGAGATAACAGCAGCTCAGACAGAATAGTACCAGTTACAATGTACAATACTCGATTTTGAAAATTCAGCTCTGAGGTATTTCCACCCCACTCTACATGTTAAGATGATAACACATGTTACGGCTTTTGTCTGGATGTGCCCCTAGAGCCTCACGCTGTCTTGGTGGCTGAGTCTAGCATTTGTGGTGGTTGGTTGTCTAGTGCTGGGACTGGTGGTGTGAGTGCTGCACCTGCCCAGGGGTGAGCAGCCAGCATACAGAATAAGGGAGGGGAGGAGGTGTGCTCTTTCCGCCTTGCTCTTGTTGCCTTTGGTACCTGCTGCCTCCATGAACAGCTGCCCTTGTGCCATGCCACTCTGCTTTAGAACCAGCTGATGATGGACTGAATCTCCACAAACTGTTTAGCTAAATAAATCCTTTCGTCCTTCATTGTGAGCATAGGGTATTTTGTCTCAGCAACAAGAGAAAAGTAACCAAGACAGCACATAAGACAAAAAAACCAAGAAAGAGAATTTGTTTAGATAAAGTGAGGATAAATCTAGGGCTTAGAGTTCAGCTCTTTTAGTAACCAGTGCCACTGTGTGGTGGTCCCTAGGATACTTTAAAACACAATTTTAATTAGAGGGACAAAAAAGGAGCAGTGACTGTTAAGAGATGGGGCTAGAAAAAAATGTTTGACTATAAAAGACCATGTATGAATTCCTTAGGGTGCTAGAACTATTCTCTACTTACTGAAATACCTTCTCTGGCCTCTGTACTGCCAGGACACTATTGACTCTCCTGTAGTACTCTACAGATTCCACTTTAGACTATTTGCATAAGGACCTTTACCTCACACAAGCCTAAAGGGAAGAAACCATGCCTTATCCATCCCTCCCAAGGTACCCATAACAGTGTCTTACACCTAATTAAGCACCTGCTGAGTTTAACAGAATCAATTATACAACATTTTCTAATAAAAAAATTCTTGTCATATTAAGACCTTAACACCACAAGCGCATAATTGCAGAAAATTATGGTGGTCAACTTTTTAATCACTCTGGAAACAATGTTAAATAGCTTTTTTGAGCTGACACAGCTAAATGCAAACACAAGTTGCCAAGGACACAATGATTTGAAATTCTATAAACACATGTGTAAAGTGTTCTAGTCATAAAATGTTTAATTCTATATAAAAAAATATAGTAACAATGCAAAATTTTAAGGGAGGTATTATAAACTTTGTTTTGAAATTCCCTAAACATTTTTATTTGTATCATATAGGTTCTGATGTGTACATCTAAACTACTAGATTAACAGACAACATCTTAGAATCACACAAAAATGTAGGCGAATATTGGGAGAGAAAATGAGAGCAGTCATGTTTCTCACATGTTTTATCTAAGAGGATTATGTAGAGATTTACCTTTTAGTTAACTTACTATTCAGAATATATTGCTCAGAAATTTGAGTGTGTTCTGTCTCTTAAATGATCTTAAATTTAACTGTAACATTTACAAGGAAATAAACATTCTAATAGGCTTTCATAAAATACTATAAATTAAGTAAGAAAGACAAGCTTTGGATGACTTTGTTTCTTGAACCAGAATGGCACAGGTAGAGAAGCATTTAAATCTGACAGGTAACAAGTGTGTTCTACTAAATTTAGAATCCCAATCCTGTAAAACAAGGTAGTGCTCCTGCCTGTCAGATGTACATATCATCAAAAGGATAAATGTATCAAAAAAAAGAAAAAAGTATTTAAGTTGCTACAAAAACATACAGGTAGTGAACCATTGTATTTGACTTTGTGACACAGAGGTTTTACTAACTTTCCCAGAAGAAAAATCACTTGCCCTTAGTATCAGAGATCCCAAAAGCCACTCAATGCCCCAACTGCTTATACATAAGAACAGCCTTAAATTTTCTATTGGTAGTAATTTTGTTGGCACAAAATAACTTTTTTAATAAAAGAAAAAAAACAATAAAAATCATACAGAATTTCAAAACAAGATGACAGAAAATTAACAATGGTCATTATATTGCATATTGCTGTCTTCAGAATAGTTGTTCAGATACAAAATAACTTCTGTTATTCTTGTGCCCTGACAAGTAGCGAAAAGAGAAGGAGTAAAGGAGAGCTTTGTGGAAGACACGTTTAAAGTAAAATGATACTCTTCACTTTGTAGCTGTTTTGAGACTAATATTCTTCTCACTTTCTTTCTGTCTTGCTCTTCCACCACCTCTCCCTCCAACATTCTCTCCCACCTCACCCACCAGGATAACATTAGTTTGAAAGCTGACAATTCAATCACATCTCAAGCAACCACTTACACTGTTATTTAATAGAAGAGGGAAACCCAGTTACCATAACAACTCACATCCACATGGCAATTATGGAGTACCTAAAATACAGCAAACCTTACTTTTCACAGTATTTTCCAGGGAGAATTTATAATAAGCATAGACACAATTTCCCTCTATTACTAGTCTTCACAATTTTCATCTAATTGTTTCATAATGCATGAATGCTAAGACAGCTTCATCTACTTCATAAGAAATGCATGTGTGTGTGTGTGTGTGTGTGTGTGTTGTTTTGTTTTGTTCTGTTTTGTTAAGAGTAGGAAAAATTTATTGAAAGATAGCTCCTGTCTAAGAGAGATAGAAGGGGGCCTAGAAAATGGGTTGCCCCAAAAAAGTGTTTTTAAAATAAGGAACTTATTTCCTTGAGAAATTATTGAGACAAAAGGGAAATATACTTTTTATATTTTAAATAGTTATATGTAGTTTGGGGCATAAAGGAAGAAAATTTAAAGAAAACAAAGGGAAAAAGTTTTATAAGGCCAAAAGAATTAAATAATGATCACTTTAAAAGAAAACAAACAAAATATAGAACCAAAGATTTTATTCAAGGTATAGTTTCCAGTAGGTCTGGATAAGTTTTCTCTAAAGTAAAAATGAAAAAAACAGCTTATTACCTAATGAAAAATTAGCTTATTACCTAATGCTGAGGAAGAAATACGGTTGGATAGAAATGGCAGGGATAGGAAAAATTTGCATGTGCCCCAAAATGGAGAAAATAATGAAGCAAACCTGCCATTCTTATCCAGGACAAATTAGGATAACTCTATTTAGGTGAGAAATCATGTCAATGTTAGAAATGCCAAAGAATGACAAGTCGGCAGCAAACTCCAGGCAAGGAAACTGTCATTCACCTTTAGCTTTCTCCTCAACAGGAGCACAGTTAACCTCAGGACGAGAGGAAGACATAAATCAGAGCAGAAGAGGCAAGTCGTGTTACTGGGAAAAGCCCAGTAGATCTGAGATGACCATTGATGGTCATCTGTTCAAAGGAGCAAAAAGAGAGGGCACTTCCATTTCAGAGAAACTTAAATGAGACAACAATTATGCAAGACCGCTCTGGTATGTTAGGCCCAGTCCAAATAAGACTTAGATTTGAGGTTCTTTTCAAAAGTAACATGGGGAGAATATCAGTTTAAGAAAAGTAAAACAACAACAAAAGCTCTTGGACATCTCTGCTTGTCAGGATTAATACTGAGCAAGTGAGAAACCAACCAACCAAAATAAAGGGGCGAGGGCTGGGGTGTTACTCAGTGGGAGAACACTTTCCTAGCTCAGGAAAGCCCATGGGTTCCATCCCAGCAAAACTAAACAAATAAATGTAAAAAGACCAAAGAAATGTAATATTTTCCAAAGGCGTTTATCACAGATTACACTGTGTAACTAGTTCATCATGACACTGAAAATACCTTCATTAAACTACTGCTCAGTTCGTGAAAAGTAGCAACAAAGCATTTTATATGAAAATACACCTCAAAATATGAAGCAGTGGTTTTCAGTCTAGCACATAAGGAGCTTAGAAGTCATCACTCCATCCTAACATGTAAAAAGCTGAACAAGCTGAAAAATCCATAGCTCTTCTGAGATCTGTAAGAGGCTACAGGGTAGATGGAGAATCACAACTTACTGGGGTACCTCTATGGTAACCAGTGCTAGGGTAGGACAGCTGCAACTTGAATTGCAGTTGATGAATGGCTGGATGTTAAGTTTCGACAAACTGGAATACTAAAAATTCCAGGTTTAAATCAGTCATTGGGGAACCCACACTGTTATGAGTTTATTTCCAGGAGCTGCAGGTTTTATTTCCAGGTTGTCACAGTGAATAAAGGAGTACAATCACCTTGTGATTCCTACAGGGCAGGGGAAAAGCATTCTGTTCTTCTTAACAAGCTCTGCCATCAGAGGGAATATTTAACAAAGCCTAACCTAATAGAGTTTCACCAGAGCCTAACTAAACGGGGATAAGAAAAACACCCAACTGCAATATGTTTTAGCCTTCTCCTTTAGCAGAACAAAAATATACAACTCTAGCCAGTTCTACTCATCCTGTCCACTCTAAGGGAGTAGAAGTTTACAGGCTCACTAAAGAACCAAGACCTGGGCTGGGAGTATAGCTCAGGGGCACAGCATCTGCCTGGTACAAGATCCTGAATTCGATTCCCAGTACCAGAAGAAGAGGAGGGAGAAGAAAAGGTGAAGAATACGAGAAGATAAGATGAAGAAGAAGAAGAAAGGAAAAAAAAAAAACCAAGACCTAATTTATAATTATTGAATGCTTCTGTTCCCTATCCCCACACCTTATTGCTATGCTATTGAATCTGTATTACTCTTAATTCCTTTTACCACTATATCATGTCTAGCTATCAGAAAAAACTACAAAAATGCAAAAAGAAGAATAGTTTGAAGAAATATAGAAAGCATCAGAATAAGATGCCAGTATGTCAGGAATACTGAACTATCAAAACTGGGATTTTCAAATAACCATGATCAATATGATAAGACTGTAATGGATAAACAACAGGCAAGAGCAGATAATGTAAGTAGGCAGAAAAAAAATTCTAAGAAAAAAAAATGAAGTGCTAAAGATCAAAATCACCATAGCAGAAATAGAGAATGTCTTTGATGGGTCTGTTAGGTCACTGGACACAACAGAGGAAAGATTCTCTGAGCTTGAAGATGCCTTACTAGAAGCCTACAAAACTGAAAACCAAAAGAAAGAAAAGATTACAAACAAAGAAAAACAGAACAGAATATCCAAGAACTGTGAGAGAGCCATACAAGATATAACATATTTGCAGAAAAAAAAAAATTTGAAATAATACATAATGACAGGAATTTCCCTAAATTAATAACAAACAGCAAACCTCAGACAATAGTAAGAAAGATAGAAGCCCTAAAACCTATAAGTGGGCATATTATAGCTGAACTCAAAATCAAAGATAAAGAGAAAAATTGAAAAAAAGTCAAGAAAAACAATATTGCTAAACTATATTACCAAGAAACCATGCAAGCAAGAAGAAAGTATATTAAAATATTTTAAGTGTTAAAGTAACAAACAACCAATCTACAATTTGTACTCTGTGAAATGATCTTTCAACAGTGAAGGAAAAATACTTGCCCAGACAAATAAAAATTAATATAATTTGTCACTAGTAAATCTATATTTCACCAGGAAAATATTTTTTTCAAGAAAGAAGCATAATGATACAGAGTAAAAACACAGATATAAAGAAAGGAAGAATATTAGAGAAGGAAAAGTGAAAGGTGAAATAAAAACTTATTAATCAATCTAATAGCTAATAGTTTGTTCAAAATGATAATAGTAGTAATACATTTCATTACATATGCCTATGTATAAGTGAAATGAATGAGAAAATTATACAAAGGATAAAAGAAAGGTATTAGAATTTATAATTACAAGGTTCTTGCACTGGGTATGAACTAGTATAGTGTCATCTGCAAGTACAATTGGGCTACTTATAGATCTATGTTGTGGCAGGGCATGGTGGCACATGTCAGTAATCCCAACACTCAGAAGATCGAGGCAGGAAGATCACTGTGAGTTCGAGGTCAGCCTGGGCTACAAAGTGTGTTCAAGATCAGCCTAAAATGCCTAGCAAAACAGTCTCTAAAAGACAAAAACGATGTTATAAACACTAAGATAAACACTGAAAAGAGAAGCAAAACTGATAAGCTAACTAAAAAGGGAAAATGGAATCATAAAATTTTCAAACAAAACCACAAAACAGAAGAACAAATAGAGACAAAATTAAGTGGGCTGGGGATATAGCTCAGTGGTGCAAGTGCAAGGTTCTTGAGGTTGATTCCCGGGACGCCGCCCCCCAAAAAAAGAACAAAAAATAAGGTCAACAAATGGAAAATAATTTAACAAACGTAGATACCAGTCAAACCATATCAATAATCATTTTGAAAGTAAATGGTCCGTATGAACAATTAAATGATAAACAGAGTCAATCAAAAACCAAGCAACTCAACTATGTATCATCTATAAGAGCTCCATTTTAAATATAGATTAAAAGTAAATAAAGATACCATTCTATCACTAATTAAAAGAAGCTAAGAGTCTATATATTAATCTCAGAGCACATTTCACAACAGAAAAAGTTATCAGGGATTAAAATGGGTCTACTTTCCAAGAAGGTATAACAGTCTTTAAAGTGTGTGTGCCTAACAACAAAGCACAATAAATGTGAGGCAAAAAATGATGGAATAGACAAACCCACTGTTGCAGTCTGAGGCCTCAGTACCTCCCTGTCATAGATGTATGAATCCAGCAAGCAAAACTTAAGATGGACACAGTTGAACTCAGTAACACCATCAATCAACTAGACATAATTGACATTTTTCAAGTAGTAGCAGAATACATTCTTCTCAATCTCACATAAAATCACCATGGTAGACCACATTCTGGCCCATAAAATGCACTCAAATTTAAAAGACTGGAAACCATACAGTGTTTGCTACCACACGACAATAAAAGTTAAACAGAAGTCAGCAACAATAAAAATAGCTGGAAGAGCTCAGTATCAGAGATTAAACAGACAAGTTATTTAAAATAATTAACCAGAGGAGAAATCTCAGAACAAATTTTAAATATTCTAAATTGGTTGGACATGGTAGCATATGCCTGTAATCCCAGTACTCAAGAGGTTGAGGCAGGACAATCATTGTGAATTCCAGGCCAGCTTGGGATACAAAGTGTACTCAAGTCCAACCTGAACTGCATAGTGAAATCCTGTCTCAAAAAGACCAAAATAGAAAAAAAAAATCTGAATTACATAAAAATTTAAATGGAACTTATGAAAATTTATGGGATGTAGCAGAAGTACTACCTAGCGTGAAATTCAGAACATTTGCACACATTTGAAAAGAAAAATTTTAAACCAATCACCTAAGCTTCCCACTTATGAATGTGGAAAAATAAGAGCTATTTAATCCAAAATAAGACCAAAAAAGAAATAACAACAATTAGAACAGAAATAAATGGAATTGAAAGAGAAACTCACCAAAACTAAAAGCCCTTTCTTTGAAAGTTAAATAAAATCATTAAGTTTCTAGCAAACTAAGAAAAGCAACCTTCCCAACAGAAAGCACTAGTTTGAGGCATGTTTTCTTAATACCACTAAAAATATTATGGAAGAAATTATACTGATTCTTTATGGTGCCTACCATAAGACAGAAGCAGATATTGCCAGACTCATCCTATAGGGCTAGCACTATCTTAAATCCAAAACTAGATATGGACATTAGTAAGAAATGAAAGCCACACATCATATCTCTTATGAACATAGATACAAAAGACTTCAGTAAAATGTGAACAAATAGAATCCAATAAAGTAAAAATTAATTATACACCACAATCAGGTGGTATTTATTCCAGTTATGGAAGGCTGAATCAATCTTCAAATTCAATTAATATATAACCCTTACATATCATGTAGTCGAAGACAAAAATAAGATTCTGAAATCAATAAATGCAAGAAATCCAACTGATAAAAACTTAGTGAACTAGGTTTACCAAAGTTTATCCTTAACTTGATAAAGAATATCTACAAACATTTCATAGTCACAATCATATTTAATGGTAAGAAACTACAAGCTACAAGAATGTCTCCCTCTCATCATTCCTTTTCAAAATCAGACTTTAAGTCCCACTAATGTAGTAAAACAAAATTTAAAAAAAGAAAAGAAAATGTACACTAAAGGGGAGTAATAAAGTCATCTTTATACACAGATAATGTGAGCATAAATATAGAAAAAATTTTAAAATAAACAAACCTCTAAAATTACTAAGTGATTATATCAAGATTGCAGAATATAAAGTTAATAAGTAAAAATCACTTATTTATCAGCAATGAAACATTAGACAATGAAATGAAAAATACCATTTACCATAATATCACTCCAAAATGAAATACTTAGGTATAAATCTATAAAAATACATAACTGTCTACAAAACTCTAATACAAGAATCCACAATCAAATAAAAACAGAGATACTCCATGTTCCTGAATAGTGATTCAAACTTGACAAAATATCAGTTCTTCCTAATTTGACCTATAGATTCAGGGCAATTTCAATAAAAATCCCAGCAAATTATTTCATGGCTATCAAGAAACTGATTCTAAAGTTTATACTAAGAGACCTAGAAGTGCCAACATAATACTGAAAGAAGAACCAAGTTTGAAGATTGCCACTATCCAACTTCAAGACTTACTACAAAGCTACACTAAATCAAAACAATGTGATATTGATAAATGACTAGATAAATCAAGGGGAGAGCCCAGTAAGAGGCCACATGAACAAGCAACATGAATGTGGAACAATAAGTGTTATTCAATCCAAAATAAGAGGAAAAAAAGAAACTAAAAGAAATAATAAAAATGAGAATAAAAATAACATAATAAAAATTAGAAGCAATACAATGAAGAAGAGATGTAAAACAACACTATAAGATTCCTAAAGGATAATATATGAGAAAAATCTATGATCTTGGGTTTGGTGATGACTTTTCAAATATCAAAGGCCAAAAAATGAAGAAAGAAATAATAAGCTCAACTAGGTTAAAATGTAAAACTTTTGCTCTGCAAAACACACTACCAAAGAGGTAAAACGCCACAGACTGGGAGGAAAGACTTACAAAACACATATCTGATAAAGGGCTGCTATCGAAAATAAAAAAATTAAAATTCAAAAGCTCAAAAGCAACTAAATTTAAAAATGGACCACAAACCTTACTAGAAATCTTATAAAGACACAGATATATTTTTAAAAGCATATGAAGAAGCTGGGCGTGGTGGTGCACGCCTGTAATCCCAGCACTAGGGAGGCTGAGGCAGGAGGATCATGGGTTTGAGACCAGCCTGGGCTACAAAGTGAGCTCAAGGCCAGTCTCAAAGTGAGCTCAAGACCCTGTCTCAAAAAGACCAAAAAAAATTTTAATTTAATTTTAAAAAAGCATATAAAGAGATATTTTATATCATATGTCATCAAGGAGATTCAAATTCAATCAATGAGATGCCACTATACTCACATCTATCGGAATGGTCAAATCCATACACAACATTAAATGTAATGATGTGGAGAAACAGAATTCTCATTCAGCATTGATAAGGATGCAAAATGGTATTGTCATTTTGAAAACAGCTGGCAGTTTCTACAAAAACCAACCACCTTTTGGTATACAATCCAAAATTACGCTCCTTGGTTTTTATCCAAAAGACTGAAAAGTACTGCTGCACAAAAAGCTGCACGCTGATGTTTAAAGTAGTTTTATTCAAATTTGCTAAAACTTGGAAGCAAGCAATACATCTTTCAGTAGGTAAATGGATAATTGTAGTACTTCTAGAAAATGAAATATTAGACAGTGCTAAAAAGAAATGAGCTATTAAGCTATGAAGAAACAGAAAAAAATTTAAAAGCATATGGCTAAGTGTAACAAGTCAATCTAAAAAATATAAAACACCATATGATTCCAACAATATGATATTCTGGAAAAGATAAAAACTAAAGAGGCAGTAAAAACATCAGTATTTACTTGGAATTAGGGCAGAGAGAGAGATGAATAGGGATTTTTTTAGGGAACTGAAACTATTCTGAATAATGGTTTGCATGTGCCATTATGCATTTGTTCAAATCCACAGAATATCAGCACCAAAAGTGAATCCCAATATAAAGCATGAACTTTTGTGATAATGACGTGGCAATGCAGGTTCACCTAATTTGTAACAAGTGCACCATTCTGGTGGGGAGTGGGGCAGGACAGATGGAGTAAAATTGTTTTCAGAAATAGTCTATTAAAATATGAATAACAAAGTACTTCTGCATTCAAAATTAATTTTTTTTAGCCATTTATTCACTCATTGTCTTATCGCTCTGGACACCAAAAGGCTACAGAGTATTCCTCAGTAGTGTGGAAGACTGGATGCTGTGGCTGAGGCTACAGAATTTCCTATAGAGACATATTCTTTGGGGATGAGAAGAGGGAAGGTGTGGTTAAACCATACAAATGCAACAACAAAGCCAGTGCACAAAGGCATGGTCAATTGTCGTTATGATCAGTTATAGTTACACATCACCTAACAAAAGAGCTATGTCCTGAGACACGGTGTCATTAGGCAATTTCATTGTGGGAATGTGACAGAGTATACTTACACAAAATGAAGATGGCTGTGGCATCATTAGGCTATACAGTTTCATAGGACCATTGTTTGTGTGGCCAACTGGGCACAGAAATGTCTTTATGTGGTACCTGACTATATTACACTTATGCCCAACTTAACTGTAACATTTCCAAAAAATGAAAACTATCACAATAAAAGTACTTATGAAGTAGAAAACACATCCAAGATTAAAATAACTAATTCAATAAACATTTATTAAGTCCCTACCATGTATCAGCTTTGCAACTGCATGTAAAAAAAGAAACTCATGGATTTTTTTGGAGTTTATACTTTAACAAACACAAACGCTAATGTGATGTACTCTATGCCACTCAAATCTACCCTTTATTATTAGTTGGTTGAGGTGGACAAAGATAGAAAAAAAGAATAGGTTCACATACATGGAATTCATAGTTACAAACATTTCTACGAAGAAAACCAGGCCCACACAGTTTCACTAGAAAGTTCTATCAAAACTTAAGAAATATAATAACAATTCTTGATAAACTTTCAGGAAATAGAAGAGAAGGGAACACTACCCAACTCACTTTACCAGGGGAGTTTTATCCTGATAACACAACCAGGCAAAGATATTATCAGAACACTATACAACGGCATCTCTCATGAGAACAGATGCAAAAATCCTTCACAAAATATTAGCAAGTCAAATACAGCAATATATAAATAGGATAGAATATTATGATCAAGTGGCATTTATCCCAAGAATAGAGAGTTGGTTTGCACTAGAAAATCAATCAAAATAATTCATAATATGTCAATAGATGTAGAAAAGGGATTTGATACAATTTGACATCTATTTGTGATGAAAATTCCCAGCAGTTTAATATACTAAAAAAAATATTTTCAACCTGATAAGATACATACAAAAAATTTCCACCCTAACATCATATTAGATGGTGAAATACTGAATGTTTTTCCCTAATCCTGTGAATGAGACAAGAATCTCCGCTGTCACCAGTCCTATTCAGCGTTGTAGTAGAGGCCCTAGGCAGTACAATCAGGCACTGAAAAAGGAAGGAAAGGCATGTAGTAAGACATTAATTATAACCATCCTCATTCATAGATAACATTATAATAAAAATAAAAATAATCTACAGAAGAGCTACAAGAGTTTCTAAATGACTTTAATAAGGTCATAGTAGAAAACTGTGTGTATCCACACTACCAATAAACAGTTACAAATTAACCCTGCTCCAGTCTAATTCTAATACCATCAAAACACTTGGAGGCCAGGTTCAATAGTGGATTCCTACAATCCCGGCCACGTGGGAAGTTGAGGCAGGAGGGTCATAAGTTCAAGGTCAACCTCAAGACCCTCTCAAAATTACATTTTTAAAAGGGCTGGGGTGTAGCTCAGTAGTAGAGCACTTGTCTTTCATGTGTGAGGCCTTGAGTGTAATCCTCAGTACTAGGAAACAATACTTAGAGATGTGTAATATTTATAGAATATAACAAAATGTGTCTAAGATATAGAACATGAAAACAACTAAATATCTGCAATTAAAGAGGAAAATACACTTTGTTCTTGGATACAGAAACTCAGCATTATTAAGATGTCAATTTTCTTCCAAGCTGACCTACAGATCTATAGATTCAATACATTTACAATTAAGATCATAGCAGCTTGTGTATGGATGTATGTGAATTCTAAAAGTTGACTTAAAATTTATATAGGAAAGCAAACGGTCTAGGATGGTGAGTTCTTTTTGAATGGGACCAAGTAAGACAGTTCATACTATAGTTCATAGTACTACAGTAAAATGACAGTAAGCTATGTGGTTTTGGTGTAAGTATAGACTTACAGATCAGTAGGATACAACTAAGGACAGAAATAGACCCAACTATATATGGGCAAACGATTTTAGACACAGATACTTAGGAAATTGAGTGAAGAAAGGATAGCATTTTCTACAAATATAACGTATCTAACACAAATATTAACTCCAATGGATCACAGGCTAAAATGCAAGCTTTTTTAAAGGGTAAAACTTCTACAAGAAAACACAGATTATCTGCTATGGCTTGTGCCTAGATGTTCCCCCAAGGCTCATGCAGTCATAGGGGGAGCTTTTCAGAGGAGGCTGAATCTAGAGTGTGTGGTGCTGGGATCAAGGGTGTGTGATTAGCAAATCAGTCCACCAATGGATATGGCCTAGTTCTGGTAAGGATTAAGAGTGTAAGTATTACATCCCCGCTAGGGTAGGTAGCCTGCATAAAATAAAATGAACAGAAAAGGGCCAAAATGCTCTTATCTGCCTGCTTGCCATGGACTGTTTCTCCTCTGCAGTGCCCCTTTACCATGCCACCCTGCCTTGGAGCCAGTCAACTGTAGGCAGAAACCTTTACAAACTCTAAACCAAATAAACCTTTCTTCCTTTAACTTTGAGCGTCTTGGCAAAGAGAGAAGAGTAACTAAGACACTCTCCATAAATTGGTTAATTGATAAACTAATTGTGATATATCCACTAGAATATTATTCTGCCACAAAAAGAAATGAAGTACTCATACATGCAACAACAAAAAATTTGAAAACATTGTTCTAAGCAAAAGAATAATGTGCTCAAAACACATGTAATTTTAACAAATAGAAAGATGGTCAACATTATTAATCATTCAGAAACATCCAAAGGGAAGCTATGAATTAAACTCAAAAGGGAAGCCACAATCCACCTACAAGAATAGCCGCAATTTAAAACACTAGGAATTGTATCAAGCCCTGGTAAGAAGGCAGAGCAACTAAAATGCTTCTGTTTTGCAGGGCTGGAAATGAGACAGCCACTAGGAAAACAGTAGCCTAGTGTTTTTCATAAACTTAAATATGTACTTACCACACAGCCTAGCAATTTCATCTTAGGTATTATTTATTTAAAACAACGAAAATAGATGTCCACACAGAGGCCTTTATGAGAATGTTCGTAGTACCAGGTTTATTCATAATCATCAAGAATTGGGAAAACCTAAAGGATCCATCAACTAGTGATTTAGAAAAAAAAATTGAAATTCTTAAGAAAGACCAAAAGTAAAAAAGACATCATATAATAGTGATGGGAACCAACGCAGAGTTGAAGAAATTTCCTTGGAAAAGTCCAGTGGACTGCAACAAAAGAAAGGCTAGAAGCAAGGAGAAGAGTGCAGAGCTATTAATTGTGGAAAGATACAAAGGCAGTTTTTAAATGTTCTCTGATTGACTGGGGAAGAGACTCCCTAATTTACAGCTTCACAGTTACCCATAGTCTGAAAGTACAAAGCTGAAAATTACAGAAATAAACAGTTTGTAAGTTTTAAATTGCACACTGTTCTAAGTAGCCTGATGAAATCTTGTGTCACTGCATTCCAGACTGCATCATCCCTTTGTCCACTACAGTTACACGACACACACTTTAGTCCCCTTTGTCACTTTGTAGCCATTTGGGTTATCAAATTGATGGTTATGATACTGCAATGCTTGCCTTCAAGTAATCCTTGAGAGTGGTGATATTTGCAATTTAGATAAGCCACAGAGAAGGTGTAAGTGGGGAAGGTTCTCAACTAACAAGGAAAGAACTGTATGCTAAAAATGCTAACCTATACTGAAAACAAATCTACCAATGCAATTGCGAAGAAGGAAAAATAAATCTGGCTACTTTTGCTGTCACACCTCAAGCTGCAGTTAGAGCCACACTGCATGAAAAGTACTTAGTTAAGATGGGAAGGGTATTACTGTATAGTATTTAATACTATTCATGGTTTTAGGCATCCACTGAGGGTCTCGGAACATACCCCTCTCAAATAAGGGAAGACCACTGTAAAAAGCAATTTAATAGCTCCAGAGCTACTGGGTATTTACCTCAGTGGCATTAACACCTGCCTGGCAGGTCGTGAGTTCGACCCCTGGTGCAAAAAAAGAAAAACCTCCAGAGCCCTCATTTCTAGGTTCAATTTCCAGATTCCTTTACTTCTCATCTGATGACCTTCATCAAATTAACAAGACCTACCTCAGAGCAGTAATACAAAGATTATATAAATATGCAGATGCTCCCTCACTTATGATCCTTAGGGGATATCCTGATGAACCATGACAAAGTTAAATGCATAGAATACATTTAATCAACAACATTATGACTTCACTATACAGTACATTATAGGCAGTTCTCCTTCACGATCACATGGCAGTTTGCTACCATAGCCGAGCATCAAGAGAAGGTATCAACCTGTGTTTTGCTAGTCCAGGAAAAAATTCAAATTCAAAATTCAAAGTATGGCTTCCACTGAATTTGTCATTTTATACTACTGCAAAGTAAAAAAAAAAAATTGTAAGTGGAAACACTTTAAAGCAGGGACCACCTATATGTATAACAATTTTAAATGGCGTGTAAGCTGATTATAAGCTGTTATTACAATCGTTATTCTTATTAATCAGCTCTTAAACTCATATTAGACTTTATCACATAGTTTACAAAACTGTACAGCTCATTCTCTTTCTGTCTTTCTTTAAAACACAGATGATTTTAAGTATGAAGAAGATAGAATCTGAACTAAAACCCTACAATAGCTTTGGAAGAATTCTGTTCTGTATGCCTTCTAATTCCACTCTAAAAATAATGCTTTTATTTTCTCATGTCTCTGAAATTCTAGGGCCACTACAATAAAAACTGCAAGCATTGTAAACCAAAGACTTCCTTTGCCAAAGTATAGGACACACCTTATAAATTCTGATACCGTTACCTAGGATATGTTCCGCTGTTCCTCACTATAACACTTTCTCTTCAGTCTATTCTGATGGTGACTTTTAAAATCATCTTTAAGATTTTAAACTCTGTTTGCCTTCAAATACCTTGTACAGCTGACAGACACAAAAGAGCATCAAATCTCTCCCTTTTCTTTGTCAACTAATGAGACGCCAGGGAAAATAAATGTGAAAATCCCCTATGTTTTCCCATTTCATAAAATTAAACATCTCTTCTTCCAAAAGAAACACTATTTTTCCAACATCTTCTTTTCCTGGTTAGATGAATGAAGATGTTTTACTCAAAAGAGTTCTCAACCAAGTATTTATACCATTTCAATTCTAACTATAGGAAAGGTAAAAGGATGGTATAGGATAAAGATGGGTTTTTCAAAGCCTTCTGTACTTTGTTATATTCTTACACAGGTGACAACTGGTATAATTGTGATTTTTTTATTCACTCATATATTTTAACTTATATAAACCTGAGTGAGTGTCATGAAATTTTTAAAAACAACAAAAGCATACGTTTCTCAAGTACTTTTCACCTTTGCTCTTACTCCTGGTTTTGCTACTGTCTGCAATGGTCAGATTTCATGCAAGTCATTTAGCAATATCAAATGACTTTATCTTTAAAAAATAGTGGAAAGAAAATAAACACTAAATCAAGGCTTTATTTTTTAAATGTACTATTATTTACTGATAATTCCACTCACGAAATATAAATATTTGTGCCCTATGTACAAAGGATTAAAAGTAAGAAATAGAATTTTTGTTTAAATAATAATTTCAAATTTATTCTAGTCAATGGAAGTTAGACATTGAAGAAATAAGCTAAATACGTAGATACTAGCCCCTAACAACTAGGCTATGAAGTAAAAGAAACATACATTTCTTCAGAAATACATCAAGATATTTTAGCATTCTCTCAGTTGGCTAATTTGGTAATCTTCAAAAGCAATTTAAAAAACAAAAAAAAAGTATTTTATAGTTGACACAGTGGCATATGATAATCCAGCACTTGGGAGACTAAAGCAGTTGGATCACTGATTACCTGGGCCAGCCTGAACTACATAGGGAGATCTTGTCTCAAAAACAGAAAACAAAACTTACATTAGTTATGATAAAGGAAAAAAATTTTCACTGACATAAGCATAAAGTGAAGGAGAGAGACTCTACACATAAAGAACAGGCTGCTGAGAAGTATGGCAAGGCACCTACCTCATGTACAAGAGCAAGGGACATCTGCTTGAAACTTCGCCCCCTACTGGCCATTAGTCGATGCAGTGGTTTGCCATCTTTACTCTGATAGGCGGCAACATCATAGCAAAATAGCATACCACCTGTATTAAAAAAAAGAAAGAAATTTACAAAGACATTTATTATAGAGAAAACGAATTGAAGTAATCTGGATAGAGAGCTAATGGAAAGATAATTTCATAAGATCACTTGCGAAGCAAATTATGATAATTGACTATTGCTAAGTAAATAAATAAATATCAAAAGCCAACATTTAAAGTAGGGCTGACGCTGGCATATCCCTGTAACCCCAGAATAGTGGGAAGTTAAAAGAGGGGGATTAAAAATTCAAGCCTAGCCTGCTCAAATTAGTGACTTACCAAGAACCTGTCTCAAAATTTTAAAAAGGAGGCAAGTGACTGACTCTCAGTGGGAAGGACCTTGGTTCAATCCAAAGTATAAAAAAAAAATTTTTTAAGTTAGCTTTAAAATATCATTTACCTACAAGTTACATGTAAATAAGTGTAAGTATAAACATCTATAAATAAATGAGTAAATTTGTCTTTTTTATTTTA
This sequence comes from Dolichotis patagonum, assembly GCA_004027295.1. Classification (NCBI taxonomy): domain Eukaryota; kingdom Metazoa; phylum Chordata; class Mammalia; order Rodentia; family Caviidae; genus Dolichotis; species Dolichotis patagonum. Next base: position 6,297 of record PVJX010006550.1, on the reverse strand, counting down.
AATGTTGTAAACTATTGGTTCTAGAGATTCCATTAAACTTTTTTCCTAATATTAATTTCAATTAAAGAGGAACACATGCACATATTAATCTTTGTATATTCTTGATAACATGTTGTCCTGCAGTTTATACCCACAAGTAGCCACGCTTTCCCTGCTACCCACATGCATTCATTCCTCCTCCTCTCTGCCCTTCCCACGGGGCAATGAGTTCCTCTGAACTTCCAGAGGCAGCTGCCCCCAGAACCAAGCAAAAGGGAAGCAAAACCTGTAGCAACCCTTTTGCCTCCTAAACTTTTATATCTAATTTCTTTCACTAAGTCTAACTGTTGTGAGAATCATTTATTTGTAATTAGCAGTTGTAACATCTTCATTCTCTGTAATATTCCATCATGCAAATATTCTATATATATATTGATTAGCATTGTTTCCGTGGCTGCATTTGGATTTTTCCCTAAGAATAAAAAAACTGGGCAACAGAGTATAAATTTATTCAGTGCCAGTTTTCCAAAGTATTCACTGACATTGCCCAAAGCACTTCTGGTTGTTGGTGAAGAGACAAATTCACCAACAAATTTGTCTCTTGGTAGCCTTGGGGAATTATTCCAGCAATCCCTGTGTGTACCAAACACTAGAGAAGCACATATCCTTTAATGTAAAATAATGCAGCATTTGAACATGATCTAGTCATATCCTCCCATATTACTTTTTTTTTAAATCAGTACCAGCAATCAAACTCATGACTGTGTGCTTGCAAGGCAGGCACTTATGCCGCTGAGCTAAATCCCCAGCCCCCCATATTACTTTTTAAAGAGAAAATAAAATGAGAGTTCAAAACAAGATAATAAGGTAACAATGATTAATACACTGCATATGGTTATCTTTAAATTAGTTACTCAGGGTATAAGATATAGGCAGAATATAAGATATAGGCATTTAGTTGTCCAAACAATAGTAGCACAAACCTTTTTCAATGAACTGAGACTATATATATATTTGCTTTTTCCTTCTTTTCTCCATCCCCCCATTCCAATTTCTGTTTCCTTTGAAGTTTCTTCTAATTTCACAAAATACATTGTACATTTTGGATCTTATTCATTATTTTAGTTTCTCACATTACAGAGACAATATGATGCTTACACATGCACATGTGGTTTATCACTAACAGGTATGGTCTCCAGGTGCATCCATTTACTATAAAAGTCTCAAGTTTATCCTTCTTTATGGCTGAGTAGTATTCCACTGTATAAAAAGACCATATCTTTTTTATCCATTCCTCAGTTGATGGGCATTTGGGTTGTCCCCCAGATCTACCTATTAAAATTGTGCCACTATAAACATGGGTGCACCTATATCACTGTGGTATGATGTTTTTAATTTTTCTGGGAAGATAACCAAAGAGCAACAGCTTAGTTGAATGGGACCTCTAATCCTAGTATGTTCAGGAATCCCCTTACTGATTTCCACAGTGTTTGCGCCAGTCTACACTCACATCAACAATGGAGAAGAGTTTCTTTTTCTCCATAGCCTCACCAGTATTTATTGTTGGTTGATTTCTTGATGACAGCTATTCTTTCTGGAGTGAGATGGAATCTTAATTTGCATCTCTCAAATGACCAGTGACAGTGAACATTTTTCATATACTTATTTTCTGCTTGTATTTCTTCAGCTCAGAAGTGTATTCATCTCAGATGCCCATTTTTAGAATGAGTCTTTAAGTTTGGGAGGGCTGATTTGAGTTCTTTGTACGTTCTTGATAGTAATCCATTGTCTGAGGAACAGCAAGCAAACATTTTTTCCCACAATGTGAGTTGTCTCTTCATTCTGTTGGGGGTTTCCCTTGCTGTACAAAAGCCTTTTAATGAGATGAGATCCCAGCTGTTGATTTTTTGTAAGAGTTTCTGTGATTGAGGTTTCATTCATAAAGTCTTTGCTGGCACCAATGTCTTCAAGAAGTTTACTTATTCTATCTTTCAGCAGATTTGTTTCTGTTTTAATATGTAGATCTTTGATCTATTTCAAATTCAGTGTAGTGCATGGTGAAAGATATGGGTCTTGGTCATATGCAGAGCCAGTTTATCCAGTACAATTGTGTTTGGCAACTTTGCCAAAGATAAGATGGCTGAGTATGTTTACGGTTGATGCTGCATCTTCTAATCAGTTCCATTGATCTTTGGGTCTGTTTTTTTTCCAGTACCATGCTGATTTTATCACAGTAGCTTTACAGTATAATTTCAAGTCAGTGATGCTGATGCTTCCTGCCTTGTCATTGTTGCTCACAATTTCCTGTTATTCTTGGTCTCTTCTGGTTCCAGATGAATTTTAGGATTATTTTCTCTAATTCTATGAAATATGCTTTTGGAATTCTGAACAGAATTGTATTAAATCTGTATAACAATTTTGGAAGTATGGCCACTTTCACTATATTGGTTCTTCCTATCCAAAAGTAAAGAATGTCTTTCCATTTTTTGATGGCCTTGTCAATCTCCTTTTTCAGAGCACTGAAGTTTTCAATGCAGAGGTCTTTTCCATTCTTCATTAGATTGATTCCCAGGTATTTCATTTTTTGTTCTTTTGGAAGCTATTGTGAAAGGAGCTGGTGCCCTAATTTCTCTCTCAGTGAGTTTGTTATTCGTGTACAGGAAGGCTACTGATTTTGAGTGTTGACTTTGTGTCCAGTTACACTACTGAATTTACTTATTAAATATAGCAGTGTTTTAGTGGAGTTTTTGGTGTCTTCTATGTCGTGTATGATATCATCTACAAATAATGATAACTTAACTTCTTCCTTTCCTGTTGTTGTTTCTTTTATTTCTTTCTCTTGTCTAACTGCTCTGGCTAAAGTTTACATGTTAAATAAGAGTGGAGACAGTGAACATCCTAGTCTTGTTCCTGATTTTGAAGTGGAAGTTTTCAGTTTTTGTCCACTTAGTATGATGTCAGCTATTGGTTTGTCATAGACGACTTTTATCAAATTGAGATAAAGACCATCTATTCCAAATTTCTGTATTATTTTTATCATGAGTGGGTGCTGGACTATGTCAAAAGCTTTTTCTGTATCTACTGAGATGATCAGATGATTTTTGTCCTTGGCTGTGTTAAAATGGTATATTACATTTATTGATTTATGTATATTTAACCTATCCCTACATTGCTAGGATGAATCCCACTTGGTCATGGTGTATAATCTGGACAATTTGCTGCATTCTGTTTGCCAGTATCTTATTGAGGATTTCTGTATCTATGTACCTCAGGGAGATTGGCCTCTGGTTCTCTTTCTTAGATGGCTCATCTCCAGTTTTAGCATCAAGGTAATGTTTGCTTCCAGGAATGAATTTAGGAGTATTGCTTCTCTTTCATTAAAGAGTTCGAGAAGTAGTAGTCTTAGATCTTCTTCAAATATTTTGAGAGGAGTTTCCAAAGATGGTGGACCGGAAGATAGCAGGAGAGAGATCCTCTCTGAGAGAGACAGCTTAAATGCCAGAATTTAACACCCTGGACAGATGCAAACAGGGAGAAATGGACTCTCGCAACCCAGGAAGAAACTAAAGTTAAAAAAACTGCTCAAATATGAGGTCCCGGGGCTATCATTAGTGAACCTAAGATCAGCAAGCATGGCGCCCTCCTTGAGCCGCCTGAATTCCTTGCCCGAGAGCGACCTGACCGACCGAACTGCGCCAATGCGACTGGCTTGAGCGGCCGGAGTGTGGAGCTCAACAGCCCTGCATGCGGCTTGCCCAGACCCGGCCCTGCACACAACCCACCCAGAGGCACCGTGAATTTGCGCTGCAGCCGCGCTGAAGTCAGAGGTCTGGGAGCCCAGCAGTTCTCAGGGACTGGCATCAACATGCGGTGAATGATGGGAATAAGACCCTCCCACGAGAAAGGGGAAACCGACTGGAAGACATGTTGGATTTGGGCAGGACAGCCTTAACTCCATAAGGAAGTGGCCTCAGTTGGTTGCTCCCCTCACTGAGTGGATTGGTGGAATCTGCTTGGATTGGGCCATGCCCCTGGCTGGGACCCAGTGGGTTGCTACAAACTAATTCCCTGAGCACAGCCACACACTGACGCAGTGAAGGCCTGCAAAGGTTGACTGGCCCGGAGGAGAGGAGCCAGCGCATACTGCGCTTGCTTGAACTTCACTCTCTGATAGCAGCCGGCAGAGGGCAGAAGCCCCTAGCCTGCATGCTCCAGAGGAGCCTTAACCAACAAAAAAAGGGGCTGGGAAATACACTGTACACTTGTATGGAAGGAACCAAAAACATGACGAGAGGGAGAAATAAGAAAAAATCCCCAGCCCTCAACCATAAGAACATTGATCCAGGAGACGTAAATACAAAAGAGATTGAGGGCAGCAAACATGCAACATCAAACACAGCATTAGCGGACATAAAGAGATATCTTCAGGACCTTGTAAGCAGGATCAAAACTGAAATATTATTTCAAATTAAACAAGAGATAAGTAGATTAATAAAAGAAAAGCTGGGCACCTCTCAAGAAGACACAGACAGAAGAATGGAGGAACACAAAAGGAGAGAAACGTTTAATGAAGAAAACAAGAAAAAACCTAGAATTTATGAAGCATATTCAAAGAGATTATCAGGAAACTAAAGCATCCACAGAAAACTGGCAAAACTGTTTGAAAGAAACCAAAGATAGACTATCAAAAATTGAACAAAGGCTTGCAATGTGTGATCATGAAAGGGAAGATTTCTTAAAAATAACAAGGGAGCAGGCAGTAACAATTAGAAGTCTAGGGGACAACAAGAGGATCTATAACTTAAGAACAAAGCATGTGAATGAAGAAGCAGGATTCAAAACAGAGGAATTGCAAAGGCTATTCACAGAAATCATTAAGGAAAATTTCCCAAGCATAGAAAAAGGAAATGATATGCAGATGTATGAAGCATACAGAACTCCAGCCACCTACAACCAAAACAGAGCTACACCTAGACACATAGTAATAAGGATCCCAGAAATTCAATATAAGAACAGAATATTAAAAGCCATCAGAGAAAAGAAACAGATCACCTATAAAGGAAAACCCATCAAAATCACGGCAGACTTCTCGACACAGACCATCAGATCAAGAAGAGCTTGGAGTGAAGTAATTCAAGCCCTGAAGGAGAACAACCTCCAGCCCAGATTGATGTATCCTGCAAAACTCTCTCCAGAAATTAATGGAGAAACAAGATGCTTCCATGACAAAGAGGAACTGGGAGAATTTGTGACCACCAATCCAACCCTACAAAAAATACTGAAGGACATTTTAGAGAGCGAGAACAAGAATACGAGCATTTCAGGAACAATGGCAGAGAGGCCTCAGTGAACAGGGCAGACAGTGGAGTGGAAGAGAAAAACAGACAACCAATGGCAGAAAAACAGAATAGCAGAAATAAGGCAGAGAAGATTGGCTGTAATCTCTAGTATAGATGGCCCTGAAATATTAACAGAGAGAAACACAGGCAGAGTAGATTAGGAGATAGGGTCCATTGAGATGCTCTATATAGGGAGGCAGTGGGACCCAACACAAGCAGTGCACCTTATGGGAGTAAAAGGGGAGGAATTGTCTAAAAAAGGACGTCAGAGGATATTGTTAATTGGGTAACAAGATTTAAAATTTACATTATTCTCACCACTCTGCTTGGATGGATTACGTGCTGTTCGTTTGTCTACTTACGCTGCTTGGATGGATTACGTGCTGTTCGTTTGTCTACTTACGCTAGACTTGAGGACATGGTCAGCTATCCCAAAAATAAGAGGACATATTATGGTAATCATCCCTAGTTTCCTATCAACTTAATCTGAAGCCCTTTATAACTTATACTGTCTTATTATGACTGATCTTATTTGAATCTGGGATGTTAGATTGCTACTTTGTATTGACTGATTTTATTTAAATCTGTTATGAGTGATAGCATCAAGTCTAAGAGTATAGGCAACTACACTGAAGATGATAAGATTCATTAAGATACCCACTCTGGTTTGATTATTACTTGCTTTTGAAGTTTTATAATGTCTCCAATGCTTTGTTTTTATTAATGTTGTTATATAGTGCTGAGACATCATGGTAACCATTGTAGATCACCTTGTATTTTGGTTATATATGACTTTTTTGCTTAATGCTTTTCTAGGAATTGTTTTATCTTGCTTTGTTTTGTTTTTCCCTCTAATACAGAAAGGATAGATATACATGTAGAGACTCATGCATGTGTAGAGCTTATCAACAGTTTACAAGAACCAACTATATAACACATGTTGAAATGAACAACTACTTTGAAGAAAAAGAGACACTAC
>PVJX010006549.1:45180-76977 GCA_004027295.1 Dolichotis patagonum | reverse complement strand
TAGGAATGGGTGGGCAGGGCTTTGTCACCCTTGCAAAGCTGCGCCCTCCCCAGTGGGGACCCCATTCTATGGAAAGATAACAGGGCCATTGGCTGACAGGATGAGAAGGTACCAGGTTCACTGGAGAGCCCACAGAGTTAGCCACGATCTGGCAGCCTGTGGGTCCATCAGGTTTCTCTCTCACTTCATCCTCCTTCCTGTTTTATTTGTTGTTGTTGTTGTTGTTGTTTTTATGTTGTTTTTTGTTTTGTTTTGCTTTTTCTGCTCACAATTGTGAATATCTCCCAAATTTGTCCCCAACCTTTCTCAACATCTGCTTCCAGATGGCCCAGTAGATGACACATTCTCTCCATCAAATACGTCGGTTATATGTATCTCTTTGTCACCATTTTTAACCTAAGTGGACACCAGTATAGAGAATGTCTTGATAGCTATATCCATGAGTATATTTTTCAAAATAAGAAATTGCTATATGCTACTTAAGGTCAAAGTGATATCATTTTACTTAATTAGAATGACTTAATAGCTTATATAACATACTTAAAAATATTGTCTGCTCAAAGTATAAGTAATGCAGATTACAGCATCGTACTGCAGTTTTGTCACCTCCTGGCAGGAGGAGATCAGAGCTTTTAGGTGATTCGCTGGTTCCTGCTGCCTGTGACACACGTTTCAGCCATACCTGCCCAGTGTTCCCTTCCACCTCACATGGGCAGTAGTATGAAGAATTGTCTAAAGCAGTTATCACATTGGCAGACTAAGTACCCCATTTTATTTTAATACAATCTTTTGTTTATAATAGGAACCATAGTCTAATTTTTCTCCTTAACATTTGTTGATTTGTAGACAGAAATTGCGCAGTTTACAAATTAGATCAAAGAGAATTTTAAGAAAAGAAAATATCATACAAAAAGGTAGCAACCTGAGCTTCTTCGATTCCTCAAATCCTTCATAGTTTCTCATTTGACGGTCATGTGAAACTCACAAGTGCATTTTTGAGGTTGTGCTGCAGATAAAGAAGAAACTGCAACTACTGTCCTTGTCAAACAATTTTTAAACTGCCAAGCCATTTGGTAAACTTATACCAGAGATTTAACTTCTTGCCCTCAAACTATGTTTTCTTTACAACCACACAGGTTTGGAAATCAGCTCTTGAGATACTGAGTTGACCATAAGACAGATACGGTCAGATACTGAGTTGACCACAAACCGGATTAAGTTTCTGGGTGTACACAGAGTCCATGAAGTCGGTGGATCGGAGACGGAGACCTGTCCTTTTGCCCTCCTGGCAAAAGCAGGGCGATAGGGAAGCGCCAGTCCCCCCAGGTTAACCTGCCCCGCCAGTCACACCACAGAGGCTGCCAGGCAGTGCTGCACTGCAGGCGCGTGGCCAGGCGTGCAGAAGGCCTGGCCATCGAGAGCGGCATTTTGCATATTTGTACCAGCCTCACTGAAGTGGCAGCTGCTGAGGCAGACTTCAAAGTCTTTTACACCATCGGGTTCCCACGTATTTCTATCCTTGGCACCTTTTGCAGGAATAGAAAATACCAGCTGTTCCTTCTGGCGACCAAGTCAGTGCATAAAATCACTTTCTCTCCTAAAATAAACAAATAAGAAATGAATAACAATGAACAGAAGTAAAATCTGAACAGAGAGGGGCCCAGCCATCCAAGGGAAGTTTTTATTAGCAACTATCACATCAGGACTTTGGCTCACACTTTACCCAAAACATCCTGTTGCTCTTAATCTTTCCTGAAAATACAAACAAAGCTGGAAAAAAAAGGTGGGGGGAGGGGAAGGAGGTGCCCTCCTAAGGTACTGAATAATGCATTCAAGTTCCTGAAGAGATTTCAGTCTGTGCATCAAGAAATGCCAAAAACGCCAGCCTGCTATGAATCTTAGTACTCACTGAGCAGGTTCCCTTCCAAATCTTGCTGGTTTCACACACTTTTAAAATACTACGAAAATTATGCAATAATTATGTTCCAGTCAAGGGGGGATAAAAGCTTTTCCAAATAATTGGTGCATGTGTGAAAAACCTAGATAGTGCACTTTTGAAAATATAGTTGTACTCTTTTTTCAGCATACATGTAATACTGATGAAACAGAAGACATCATTTCAAATAAAGTGTAAAAATAGTTGTCATTAGTAAGAACGCAGCAAATATTTTTTAAAACACCTTTTTCCCTTTTTATAAATACTATTTTTATTTTTAATCTTCTTTATTTAAAATAGACTCATAAATTCATTAGCATGACATTAAAAAATCTATTTTTATGACACTCCCACAGTTTGTCAGTAAAAGAACAAAAATTAAGTTAAACTTCCCACTTGCATTTTAGACTTTACAATGTAAGTACGTGAATTTTGCAATCACTTGAATAAAATTTCATATAGCATATTGCAATATTTGTTCCAATTAACATTTTGAAGTACTCTTATTACTCTCTCTAAATCAAATGTAAAGCAATCAAATGAATAAACTAGTGAACCAATAAATGAATAATCTATAGGACCAATTTTAGGAATGATTCTGCTACTTATCAAATACGTGTTAACCTGAACTTCATTCTAATTTAACACCCTTTCAGGAAAATAAGGGAATGCATTATGGTTCCTGTTGCACACGTAAGATTAAAATTAGAATGTGTGTGCACTTAATAACTTACGTAATGTCTGCCTGTTTGTTTTTCTTTCCAGCTACTCATATATAAGGTTATTTCTTGCTTCTTTCATTTGCTTTTTTTTTTTTTTGCTTTCTTAGAAGATAACCAATCTCAAGGAACCCAAATTTTGTTAAAGCAATGACTAGTTATTCCTTCTCTTTCAAAACTTATTAAAGACTTTACTGTTACTGTTATCATTTGCTTTAGTATTGGTATCTTGTTTATATCTCAAAAACTCTCATTTGGAGGCCATGAAGGAGTCTCCATCTGAATGCTTGGATCCCATCCAGATACTTAGCCAAGACTGCAATATTCCTCTTCCCTTTCTCCTACTCTCAAATACTCACATTGCTAACACTTACATTCTTTAAATTTGCAAACATGCAAACTTCAAAGTTGGATGAATTACTTGAAATGCTTTATGTTGTATTATTACCACTGTAAAAGGGAAGCACTTAGTACTTAAAGACATGCCAGTTGGGATATTGTGTTCTCACAGGACACCATGCAATTTCATTCCTCAGGAATTATTAAGGCTTTAGGACTTGAGGCATACATTTGATGTCTTACATTCAAAGGAGGTTCATGCAGCCCTCTTTAGCCATCATTTTGGACAAAAGCGATTATTAATTTGTTAGCAAAACACATTGAAAATAAATATTCTATATATGGTTGATTTGCATTTACCAAACTCATTTGACTTTGAATTCTTATTATTTCCGACATGATAAATTAAGATCAGCGGTTTTATCTTGTCAATGAAGCCCAGTTTATGCTTTGAAAACTCGAAATCAAATTTAGTTTGCTCTATTAGATTGTTTATGAGCTATTTTGCTTTTGTCAGAGCATATCTGCTCCAGAGGTTCTGGGAGGAACCTGACTGGCTTCCTCTGCAGTTGACTGTGGCCCAAAGGCCTGGGAAAGCCTCCATGCTAGTTTCTTGGTTGACCATGTTCATAACATTTCACCAAGCTTGCTTTTCTTTGCCTGAAGATCCTGACATAAATTATGATTTTTCACAACTGGCTTTCCAGGAGTTCAGCATTTATGCTTTCTTTAATAATTACAACTAGTTGTTTAGCACCTAGCATATAACATTACACACATTCTCTCTCAAAGTAGGTATCTACCATGCATTTTAAAATTTAATGACAGAAGTCCAGAAAAACTAAGAGGCTTGCCCTGTGTCACATAGCCAGTCATAGGAAAAAGAGTCTTAGAGGTCATTTCTCAAGATCCTTTTCTGACCAAGAGAAAAAAAGTGAAGAGCATTGTATTTAGGTATTTGTGATTCTAGGTGACTTTAACCATACCAGTAATGATTAAGATTGTGCAGTACTTTCATTTGGGCAGTATTATGTATTAAAATGGATCATTCTAAGTTTTGAAATGCTAGTTGTGCTTAGACTTTACTAAAAGTTGCCTTTTTCAATAGCTGAGTTAGAAAGAATATTTCACTATAAAGCTCTAGAAGTAGAATTCAACATCTTGTGGTAAATAACAGTTTAGTTCAGCTATAATTATCTCCTTGATTGTGGGAGAGCTGAGGTTTGGCTTTGGCCTGTTAGATGCTAAAATACTACCTTAAAAGGAAATTTTGTAGGAGAGTGGTTTTTCCCCCCACTGAGAAATAGACATTAATGATAAACATCTTTTTTCCTCTCAGAAGGCTATAATTTAACCTGAGACCTAGTGTATCACTGGGACCTTCTCTTCCACTGCTTATTCACACTTACTTGGTCACAAGATTTTATGTATTTCTCTCAGAAGTTTCTTTGTCTTTCATGAAGTTCCATGGATACCTATTCCTGAGCTGCTGGGGCCCAGGATAATCTGTGGCCCAAAGTCTTTATTTTCCTTAAGAGATTTTTCATCTTTTTGCATGATGCATCATATAATTACACTCAACCTCAGGTTTTCCAGGAAAAACTGCATTACATGACTATAAACAGATTATTACACAGTACTTGATTAAAATGGAAAATCTTCACAATACTTTTAGAATCAGTTGGGACCAAATAATGTCAAATTTGTAGTTATAAAGAAGATCTGAAAACCATGCTTGGTCTAGAAAATGTTTGCAATGAACATCTGGGAAGCAGGAAGGGTATCTACATTCACAGGTAAGTCAGTGTGGGTCCTCAAATGGCCAAGCATGAGTGTATCAGTCTCTGAAATGTTTTTCGGAAAAGGAACAGTACCTGAGGTTAGAAATTCCATCTGGGCAGATCGGGAGATCGTAGAAGAGGTTAACACAGTCTGCAAAAGAAAAGGGAGCAAATTACATACTTTGCGTTCCTCATAAGCTTCTCCTCCTGGCTGTTAGCACACTGGTCCTCGAGTGTCGCTACAACTAGAAGAAATAACACAACCCATACAGCAACCTCAATTACCACTAGTAGAGCCAAAGATAAAGCCCATCAGGACAGGAGCAATTATATGTTTGAGTTTTAAGCCAAAACAGGAGTTTTTTTTTTATTACTCTTCATATTATTCATCCAAAGCTTCTGAGGCTTTCTGTCTTTTGTGCCAAAATATGCAAATTATTTTTCTTATGTGTAGCATTGTCAAATCTTGAGACTTTGTTGTAAGTAATGAATTTAATATGGAGAAACACAGAATGCAAATCCTCCCTGCAAAGAAAAACAAATTTGAATCATAGAAGATGAAATTGAAATTGGAAACATAGGGGATGGATTTTCATTTCTTGTTCCTAAAAGCCAAATGTGGCTGGTAAATAATTAGTGGCTTTTCCTTTAGATATGTAACTTCCCCTTCAAAAATCATGAGCTTTGTTTGAAATGCCATCACCGTCATGCAGGTTACTGCATCTCAGGTCAGAAGCTATGATCATTCCATTTGTTCAAGGGTGTAAAAAGAAGACAGCTTGATTTTGTAAAGCTAGACCACTGAGCAGCAAAATAGCTACGCTGTATCTCATGATTGTATCTAATGAAATGAGCCATCAGAGAATAAGCAAATCACACTCTTTCTAGAAGGATAGTCTCCAAAACACTCACCTTAGAATATCAGGGGAAGTCAATCCTATAAATGCTCAGATTTGTATCCTTAATTCTGCTGTGACTGCCACTTTCTATGGCACATGAGGACATACTAAGCTTGGAATACGCTCCTTAAACCGCATGTGTGGTCTATCTCAGAAGTTAATGTAATAAGACTAAAGGCAATCAGAGAAGAAAAAGAAATCAAAGAATTCTAAGACCTTTGACTTACAGTCTCACAATATAGTTGTAGAAAATCAAAGAGACTGTTATCCACAATTTGTCACAAATGTGTATTTAATAGGATTGTTGTTTCCCTTTGCATGTCAGTACATTAATAGCCACTTCCTAGCATCAGCCTGCTCACCTATTACCTTATTAGCTACAAAGGAGAAACGATATGCTTCGAATGGCGGAATCACCATTTGAGATTACATATATTTAAGGTGACTAAAATGTCAGTGACAATGAATAGACAGTAAATCGTGGTTATAAAATGCTGAAGACGGATGGGAGGGAGAGGGAGGGGCATACCCAGAAGTGTGCTCTGCTATCTCCCCTGGCATTTCTGACCCAATCAAGTTGACAAGAAGATTAATCACCAGAGTGAATCATCCCTGGCAATGTAAGTTTGCATATGAAATTAAAACAAAAAAAGAGGAAATGTGCTTCCATTATACATCCTGGTGATATTGTTCTCATTTTTAGTTTTGAGATCATAAGGAATTCTTACGTATATGAGATAATATGGAAAAGAATAGCAAACACACTGGCATCATAAATAAGAAGCAAGGTTCTGGTTAGAATACTGGTTTTGGGTTCTGTATCTGTGAACTTGGGCAAGTTATTAAATCTCACTCAACTTCATTCACAAGTAATAATTAATAAGCAGATTCCTTTATGTTCAATTACATTGTGAATAAAAAGTTGGCTTAAGTTATGACAGAGGAGTTTGTACTAAAGGACAGCTATTACTGTATATACTACCTATATTTTTAAGTAAATGAATTACTAGCATATTCACTACATCAAATTAGTAAATGTAATGGTTGATTTTCGGTCCTGAGTTGATTGACTGAGGAATATTCAGGTAGTTAATAGAGAGTTATTTCTGGATATGGCTGTACATATGGATATTTGAATGAGAAGACTGAGTAAGGAAGGTGCTCCCATACCATATGATCCATGGAGGGCTTGGGGGGCAGAGCCAAACAGGGGGAATGAATGTGCTCTCTGCTTCATAGGTAGAAAATTCTTCTTCTGCCCTTGGATATCAAAACACAATGACCCCAGCTTTGGACCCGATGAGTTGCATCTGCAGCCCCACAAATTTCCAGCCCTTCACCCTCCGGCTGGGTATGACACCATGGACTTCTCCCATTCTCAAGCCCTTAGACTCTGAATTGCACCTCTGACTTTGCCATTTCTACATTCTGTAAAACACTGAATGTGACTTCCCAGACAATATCATAGTATGAGCCAATCCTTATAGTAAGTAGACATCCTATCTACCTATCCATTTACTGAGCCATTCTTCCATCTATCCTTGTATCTATGTATCTATCTACCTATACTTCCCAATTTATAATGCTATGTTGTTAAAATAAACTCATGATAAATTGAAATTTTAAGTAAAATAAAAACATCTGATGTATTCATAGAGTTAGCTTTGATGGGATCAGTAGCTCCCTTGCCTACCATCAGGACAGAGTATTTATGGCACATTGCTAGCCAGAGAAAAAAGAAATACTTAAATTTTGAAATACAGTTTCTATGGAAAGAACATCATTTTTGCACCACCATAAACTCAGAGAACTTGTAACTCAAACCAGTAAGTTGAGGATCATCTATATATGTCACCTGTTGGTTTCTTTTCCTGGAAAACCTTAATACCCAATCATTTTATGCACAGTGATGTCCCAGCACATGACTCTAATCAGCTTTGCCTCCACATGTGTTATGGTTAATGCATTGTGTCAACTTGAGCAGTTTAGTAGTTTAACCGAGAGACTCAGCAGGAGCCAGGTTTCTCACTTTGTAAATACTCTCATCTTGTGCAAAGGAGGGCAAGGAGATTTTGAGTACTACACCCACCCAGGGTGGGGGTGGGAGGTAGCCTGCATACACTATAAGGGAGGAGAAAGGTTTGCTCTCCTTCCCTTTTGCTCTGGCTGCTGCCTTGAAGTGTTGCCCCAGTGCCACACGACCCTGCCTCAGAGCCAGCTGATTATGGACTGAAACCTCCACAAACTGTAAACCAAATAAACTTTTCTTTCCTTCATGTTAGTGTAAGGGAGAGAAAAGTAAAAGTAATCAATATAGCATGAATTATTTCACCAAAAGCAAACTAATATAGTATTCAAGAAGTATGAAGCCACTCAGATTTAATATTACTTTTTAATTTATTTGATAGATTTAATGTTTGTAGTTATTTAAGGCTTATAGTAAAACAAATTAAAACAGAGAAAATACCAGATCTCCATAGAATACTCCCTCCTCTCAGTTTATCCTTTTATGGACAGAATAGTTTAAGTTTCTTGAAAATGTCATGTACCAAATCTTCCTTCTCTCCCTCCCAACAAATTTCTGGAACCTGTTTTCTTTTTTACAGTTTTTGTATTTTTGCCACTTTTATTGCTGAATAATATTTCATGGATGTGCCACTGTTTGTTTATCCACTCAACTACTGAAGGACAATTTTCTGCATACTAGTTTTGACAGTAAAGGTAATATCAACACTTATTTGTAAATTTTTATATGGACAAAACCTTTCAATTCAGCCAAGTAAATACCAAGGATTGCTAAATCAATGGCTAATTGTTCACATAATTTTCTACATTATTGAAAAACCCCAAAGTGGCTATATTATTTTGCATCCCCATGGTAATTAAAGAGAGCTCTTGTTTGTACATTGGTGTTGTCAGTGTTTTGCATTTGGTCTATTCTAATGTTTTTGATAATATCCTATTGCTATTGCTTTAATTTTTAAAAACTCTGTTTTAGGACTGTCTGTATTTGCAGTGTAATGATCACATCAATTTATAGGGATTTGGTACATATATATAAAACACATCTTATTGCTTTTTTAAAATTACAATTCCATAGTGATTTATTAAGGAAAACATTATTCATGTGCTTATTTTATTATCTATATCCTTGCTTTGCAATGCAACCTTTAGAAAGTCAATGACTTTTTCTATATCGTAAAGTACTAGGGCAAGGAAAGCTCTTCCTTTTGGGAGAAGCAAGATTCCAAAGAGTTCAGGAAGGTAATAATGATGGTTTAAAGGTATTATAAATATTTGCATAATTGGGATTGTTAAACCCGGAATGGGAGAAAATTCATTTTAATCTATTTGTTAGATTTGTTCTTTGCAAATGTGGCTCCTGCATTCTTCATATTATACCTCGCTGTCTCTGTTCTCATCTACACATGCCTTTCTCATTGGCATAATTGTAGATTCAGCTCCACTGTATCCCTTTTTAAAATAAATACCCATATAATAACCTTTATTTATTTTCTCTTTTCAAAGTCTTAAAATTATTGGCTATGAATTTTCTTACTATGAATGTACAATGTACTTTTCTGTATCATAAAATGAAAAACATATTTCCACTCCCTCTAGTAGAAAGCATCTAAGCTAGGACTGCTGATGGTGATGCCACATGGTGGGGAAAATGTCCCATTGGCATGCACTCTATCATCTGCGTTGTTGCAAATGGCACTGAAGCAATTGGTCTGGTAGGCTTCCAGATACTGGTCTGCCAAAGCCAAAACACAGGAATACGTCAGATTTCATTCATCCACGGTTTAAACTTAGATACTAACCTTAAAATATACTCCTATATTGGAACTTCACAGCATGCTCAATCACGGTGAACAAAGCTTTAGAATAAAGATCCATGTCGCTATGGGAAAAGTCATTGACACGAATGTGCTGCTATCTGTTGATGAATACTTGTCAGCTTACCTTCTGCCAACTATTAGGAAAATTGATCTTTGGAGAAATGTGATACTCAGCCCGTTTTGCTTTGTTTCAGTTTCATTTCTGATTCTGCTTCAGAATATGAATGTTTGGGTCTATTGAGGGATGTCATTTGGATTCTGTTCCCTGATTATCTCTGATTGAGATTGTGTCCGCACCCCGCCGCTCTCTTCAGCAGACAATGCCTAGTTGTTAGCAATGTAAAGGTGTGCTCCGAGGATATAAAAACTGTTTTATTCTTGCATCTACTGAATATGTTGGTTAAAGATATGTGGCATAGCTGCATAAGTGGAAAAATAACACTTGACAAATTAAATTTATGGTATAAGGAACCAAAGAATCCCAAGTAATTAATAAAAAAGGACTGCAAAGCTGCCAAAGTAAGTGAAACAAAGGATTTTTTCTTTGTAGAAATGAGACGCTCAAATTTTGATGTATAAGATACAGACAAAATATATCATTGGATTTGCAAAATCTCCATGTCAGTTTATCTTAAGAGTTCTGTGCCCATAGGATTTCAACTTGACTGGCTATAGAATCTAGCTCAGAGACCTGTGGAACTCATTTCTAGGAGGTCTATGTGGGGTCTGGGTGGGGTTGTAGGGTGCATGGGTGCTGGCCATGGGATGTGTCCACTCCCTGGCCCCTTCCTCTCTGGCACTGCCCCTTGCTCTGCTGTGCTTGGGGCCATGAAGCAGACACCCTCCTGCCAAGGTGACTCGGTCCGGGCACCAGCTCATCCCACAGGGACAGGAACTAAATGAGGTCCTTTTCTCCAAGACCTTACTTTAGAAAATAAGTTGTGTGGTTTTTTATTCTCATGTATATTTTTTTCCTCATGATATGGAATAGATTTTCTCCTCTTATTTTCTGAGAGCTCTCCTTGAAAATGCTTCTACTTAATTTATCATTGTTCCTTTCTTCCATAAGATAATAGTCAGATCACTATTAGAACATCTCTCATAACAAATGTTGGTCCTTCTCCTTCATCTGGCTGTGAACTCTTTCAATTTCCTTGATGTCTTATAAATAGTGCTTTCCACCATTTCTACTCCTACCTAACACCAACTCTGACTCACAAAAGCTCTTCAATAATTTAACTTCATTACCTCTACAACGTAAGAAAATTGTTAAAGTTTGCCTTCCAAGGAGACAACCTATAAAAATTACATTATAGTTACTTACCATATATAAATACAAAAACAAAGAAGTTCTCTGAAGTTGGTGAGAATCTATTGCTTTTTCTCCTCTGCTGCAAAAAATCATCCCGCATGTATTATATAATATACAGTAGATCCAGTTAGGAAAATTTGTGCTGTAATTTCCAACCACAACCTTCCACATAAGGCACCATGCCCAAGTCTTGCTTTGAATGAACAGTGGGTCAATTCAGCACTGAAACACTAAGCAATACATTTTTGTGATCTGAGAAAAAGTCTTCTCAGAAATTCCACTTCCTAACAGGGGAAAGTAAGGTAAAAACGTAAATAGTCTTCAGAGTAGAAATGAATAATGCATTAGCTATCTGTATAATCCACCCCCACTTTCAGATTTCTGTGGAAGACAAACTTTCAGAAAAGTCAAATTTTTCCAGCAATGACACAAAAGAATGAAAACAATTTGAATAATATGTCTTGCCCTGGAGTGGGGTGAGGCTTTTAATTTGATACTTTTTAAAGCTAATATGCACTAATATACTAGGCAAAACACATGTGGGAGAATTTCAAGTAAATACTGGAAACTAAATAGTGGACAAATAAGTAAAAACTGCCATATGAAGATTCTGACCTTTCTGTTTTTAGCTTCTAAATGTAAGATGCTCTGATCAAATAGTCCATTACTGTGATGTTCCAAGATTCACAGGAAATGAATATGGTTTGAGTTTGTTCTATGTTTTTCTTTATTCTCATAGCTTATATTATCTAAAGTACAATTACCTGCTAACGTGGCCAGAAATGGCATATTGACAGATAATAGTGACATTGAATACTGAATCCTATATTTAGTGTGGTAGTCTTTTCATACTCTAGAAGACAGATGTATAAATTATAAAATATTGCCTTGACTTTTTAAATGTGTGTTTTGAGTAGAAATACTAAGGTCCATTGTTACAGTTCTGTTGATACATTTGATTTTTATGAATGTGCTTTTAATTCCTGAAAAACTGTTACTGAAATAAAAGACAGAAACTCCTTGGACTAAAAATGTGCGAGATGAAAATATTTACAACTCTTAACTTGTCTGCTTAAGAGACATGTCACTATATCTATCCAAAGGATCAAGAGCTGGCTGACATTTCCTGCATGCAACAGCTCCAGAAAAGAACGCTAAACAATCAGTTCCTTCTCAGCCTCCCAGGCAAACTAAAATGAGTAAGGGCAGAAGAAAAGTGAGACAGCAACTGACTGCTCTGACTTGCTGCCCAAACCACAGCTTCTTTTGCTGTGGAGCATTTTGGTTTTGTTCATTTTATTTGGAGTGGAAGAGAGAAAGAGCTCATTCTTCTGGAATCCTGTGACTGCTCAACTATGGCACAAAACAGATGAAAGAGAAATGTGGGCCGAGCCATATCAAATGACTGCAATAGTCAGTTGTGAAACAAGCTATGCCCAATCTAGTGGCTTAAAACAACTGTCATAAATTATTTTTCTCATGAAATCTGCAGCTGCACAGGGCTCAGCGAGACAGCTCCTATCTGCTCCATTCAGCTTGCACTGGGGTTGTTTATGTCAAGACTGAAGGATCTATGACCTCACACTTCCCAAAGCACTTGCTCGTGGGCTTACAGATATGTGCAAGATTTCACCAAGGACCTCATGGGGAGTAAAGGTGAGACCCTTCTCATGCTGGGCTCTCTTAGTGGCCTGGCATTCCTTACAGCTTGATAGTGGCAAAGTTTCAAGGTGAAGTGTTCAAGAGTGTTGAGAAGTCTATCACTCCCTCTCTGCCTCTTAGCCCTAGAAATATTTGTGCTTGCTTCCACTCCACCTTACCAGTTAAGGCAACATAAATGCTTTTTCAGCTTCAAGAGGAGGTGGAGATGGAGTTTACTTCTGTACCAGGAGGTAGCAATGTTCTGTGAATATTGATCAAGCCAGTTTGGGGAAATGAAATCTTCTCCAAAACCATTAGGAGTGATCATGGTGACTTCAGTGGCAATTATAATGTAAGTGTTTGTGGATCCAGTCACGCAGTCTTCGAGTTGAGTGACAGATTGGAAGCGTGAAATGAAAGAGTGAAGTAGAGAGAGAGAGATCTGAATGGAAACCCACAGAGATGAGCTGGAACGTTGACAATGAACTGAAACACATGCTGTCACTGTCTAGAACCTGTGTCAGTGTCCTCACTGCTTCCAGGAGCAAACTGGATGACACAGGGAAATGCAGAAGCGTTGGACTTCGCCAAAGAGCTGCACACAAATTGGTCCAGAACTTTGCAAATTGGAAGTGGGAGGAATTTGTGAATCGAAGGAGTGAAGGACTCTGCTTCTACCTCACTGAGATGAGCTGAGCAAGCAGAGCCAGGGCAAAGGGCTCAATAATGCATGTCCACTTCCACCTCTCATAACTATTTTTGTATGTCCCACACTAACCCAGAACCCAGAACCACCAAGCAGGGAGTTGGGAGTTGTGATTACAGCTTAGCTGAATTTATACAGTATAGAGCTGAGCATATAGCTTATAATACGGACAATTTTCTTTTCTTTCCATTTCTTTTTTGAGATAAGGTCATGCCATGTAGTTCAGGCTGGCCTCCGACTCACTACAGAGCCCATGCTGGCCTCAATCTCATAACAAGCTTCCAGCATATGGCCAGTTTTAATAAATGTAGAATGTACATTTTAAAACAGGCTGTGTTTCCCATTCTTTAGAATTAGTTTTATGCCCATAAACCTACTTCACTGACCATGCATCTAATCTCATAAAAGCTGACTACTGTGTGTTCTTTGACTCAGTGTCAAGTGGAAAGGACACAGCCTATCATGAATATGATCTTTTTGCTCACATAGCTTATATTCTCTGCTGTAAGGAAGTTATTGGTTTTTCCTGGTGTTGAGTATAAATGAGCAAGTTTTCATTGTGAATGTAGCCTTTGGGATTAATAACATCCTTTTTCTCTCTAGTTTGATACTTTTGTCTGATGTCTGTCATATCTGTTATTAATGCTATGACCTCCCTTCCCCTATTTGAGTCCGCCTTCTATCATCATTTTGTTCTTTCAAAAATGTTAACAGTTGGTATACATTTAAGTGTGTCTGCAGCTCAGTATATCACGTAAATAGCAGAATATTGACTTGGTTTTGTTAATCATCACTCTCGAGATAATTAGAGTTTTATTAGGTGAGTTAAACCAATTTACAGCATACTTAGAAGGTGTTTCATATTGTGTGACTCTCTTTTTGACAGGAATGTGTAGGTATATATTTCATCTTTTAAGAAGCAAGATTATTCCTTGAATTTTTAATTTTATACTAATAATTCAATGCAGTATTTTTATTCTTTCTTTTATTTACATTGTATGATTCCCTCTACTAGTATCATTACTGAAGTCTCTCATAACCCTGGTTTCCACATCCCTGTTTTGCCAGAGTTGAAGTGATTCCTCATGATTCTGGTCCATATCTGTGGACACTCCTCTGTGTTTTTCTTATCTGCTAGGACAGAACACAAGATTTTATGCTGTATAACATATGTAACAATCTAACTTATGTTAGATATTGATACTGTTAATATTAAAAATAATGTTAGCTATAATATTGAGAATATTATATTAAATTACATTTAGTGCATCAACATATTAAACAATCTAATTTAAACACTCTAATTTGGTATATGAATAAAATTGTTATGCTCATCATTCTTTTTATATCACCCTTACTACAATTTTTTAAAATTTCCAGAAGTTTGTATCTTTTTAAATAAAAAATTATGGGATTATCTTTGTGACTTTACTGAAATGAAAGGTGCTTTTATCCAGGAATAGAATTTCATGGCTTATGTCTTTTTCTTACATTTTTGTTAGAATACATTAAGTATATTAAATATGTTATTTCGATATTCTTTATCGTAAGTGCTTCTGTTGAAAAATATAAGAGCAAACTGAGGTTGTTTGTTTGTTTGTTTTTAAGGAATGATTTGCTCATTAGTCCTCAATGCCTAAAGGAATTATTTTCCTTTTACTTTAAAATTTCATACCTGGGTAAGTTTGATCCGGATACATTTTGTCATTCTTCAGTGATTTGGGCGATATCCTTGAAGTCTGTTTCCCCAAATGTAGTCCACCTCAGGAAATTTTCTTCATCTATATATAGATATTGTTCTGTTTCAGTTTTGTGAAAGGTTTCTCATTTTGTTCTTTAGGGTCTCTCTCCAAATGTAGACCTGTAGATAAGTAAATTGATAGATAATAGATGGACTCCTAGGTACATACAGAATTTTTATGATCTGTATGCATAATTTATTACATCTGAGTCTTAGTTTCTTTTCTGTTTATCAAGACAAACTGAGTGACTTTCAGGCACCCAGCATTGAAAGTGGAAAGGTTTATTTAGCCCAGTTTGTAGAGGTTTCAATCTATAATGAGCTGACTCCAAGACAGGGTGGCACGGACAGAGGGGCAACAGCTCATGACAGGCAGAAAACAATAAAAGCAGTAAGCAAGAGAGGAAGGGATAAACCTCTTTTGTCCTTATATCTCATACAGGCTACCTATCCTAGTGCGGGTGTAGCACTGACCTCCTTAATCCCAGGTTCAGACCATGAATCAGTCACAACTCTAGATTCAGTGCCTTCCAACAAGCCTGCTGCCCATGACAGCATGAGGCTTTGAGATCATCTAGATACGAACCATAACAGTCTCTATATTTATTTGCAAAGTTTTCTAATTTGAAACTTTTTCATGCATTATCACCCATTTTTTCCATTCATTCTTTCTAAATCAGTTTCAAGTTTTGAAATGACTTGTTATGTGAGTCTGTCTTATCTCATCAAATCTGCTTTTACTGAAATCATTGTAATCCTGAATTGATTCATGTTGTTCTTTCATGGCACACAGTTCATAATTGTTTTGAAATTTTATGTGACAGTCCCTATGTGTTCCACGAACAAATCTTTCTTGTGCATTTTTACTTCCCAGTGCAATGCTATTCTGTTCTTACTGTCTTTCTTTCCCATTGTAGATCTGGAACAAAATTTGACTGAAACTATTTTGGTGCTCATTACATTAATTTTCCTATTATAGAGCTATTGGGTTGTTGAAGGGAGCCTTATTTGGCAGAGGACGCCATGATTGCTTTTCTTATTGTTCTTCTGTGTTTTAAAACTCTACAAATCCCTCTTCTATTGTTTTGACAAAATGATCAAATGTATCTGTAGAGCTTTTAAATGTGTTTTCTGCTCTGCTTTCATACTTTTGTCTGACTCTCCTTTCCCCTCTCTGATTTACTTTAGTTTCCACTTTCAGTGATTTTTCTCTATGGCCTGGGGCTTTGTCTTGTGAATTTCAATATTTCATGGAACCCAGGTCGCTCTCCCATCCTTCTTTATCACATCACTGCACCGCACTCTACATTGCACCATGAGTTGGTACCAATGAAATCAGCTGTTCTTCTCAGGTTCATCCACAGATTTTCTCAGTGTGCATCTACAGGGAATTTCCCGAGGCCTTCGGAATGTGTTTCTTCAACTTATTCCATTGACAGGCTGATAATGTGAGTCCTGCGAGGGTTAGCATTTTTGTGCTCACCTGCAAATACATGGGGTCTGTGGGGATGCATTCTTGCTTGTTTTTCCTGGAGAGATCACTCACATGTCATTCATTTAGCCTTCCTAGTTGGTTCTGCCTGTATTTATAGGACTGGACGGATTTAATTATGTCACTGCCACCACCATCTTTCCAGAATCACTTCTTTAAAAACATTTGTTTAGGGCAAAAGAACAGTCTTTATTTTTACAAATGAAATCATGTCTAGAAGCTCCAGATGTAAATTAGTAGCAGAAGAACCTCTCTGCTATGGGCACATGAGCAGGATGGAGAGAATACGTGGGAATGGTCTCTGGGTAAGCCTCTGCCCTGCACCTCTGCCCATCTATACTATGCAGAATACGGCTCCCAAAGCGGAACCCTGAAGAGTAAACACATTGGCAGGCATGAGCCCAGGCTATTTCAAATAAGGGGTTTGCAGACTTTTCTCACCACTCACCTGGTGACATACCTGGTGACAATTATAATTTTTAATGCTCTAAATTCTTTACAAATGGGATGTCAGCAGAAACAAAAAGGAAGTCCTAAACCTAGTTAGAAAAAAAAAAAAACTAAAGAAAAATAATAGAAATAATTTAAAA
This sequence comes from Dolichotis patagonum, assembly GCA_004027295.1. Taxonomy (NCBI): domain Eukaryota; kingdom Metazoa; phylum Chordata; class Mammalia; order Rodentia; family Caviidae; genus Dolichotis; species Dolichotis patagonum. The sequence goes on along the minus strand of PVJX010006549.1, from coordinate 59,979 downwards.
TTTCAATTATTTTAAACATGCAATGATAGGTTTGGGAATCAACTTGATAAAATTTTTGAAGAAATTTTGTAAAGAAACTTACGCAAGATCTAAAAAAGGCATGAAACTTGGAAAAATTAAAAACACTTTGATAATGAAATTTTGCAAAACATGGAAGCCAAGCAAAAACTCTATCCTAAAAAAAATTCTGCATAATCCTCAAAATAAATTGCTCATATTGAATATTTTCTCTTTTTTCATTCTTAATATTTTTTGTAAATTAACCCTTTTTATTTATAAATTAGTCAATATATTTAAAAGCATTATGGCATTATTGGAAAAACTAACTTGCGAAAGATAAGTTTACATATAAATAAAATATAATAATGAAATTAACATTACATTTGTTCTTAAACATATTGCTTAAATAACTAATCACACTTCCCATCTAATCAATATTTGCTGTAACTGAATTTAAACCCTTGTTTTAAAAATGTCATTTTTCTCTTTTGATAAGACTATTAGTACAATATTACTCTATTTTGTTTTAGATTCTTCCAAAATATTATATATTTCCATTCTGTTTTGAGATTTCTAGTTTTAAATTATTCCAAGAAAATCTAAAGATAAGACAAAAGTAGTTACATGATAATCAACTTCCTAAAATGTTCTTCCAAATGACACAAAAATCAACTTCCAAATAAAGCATATTTGTTTCAGTGTTGTGTATTCCATAGAGATGCTATTGGACTACATAGAATACATTTAAAGATTGTGTGACAGAAAACATTATGACTAAAAGCAAACATATTGACAAACAGGGATGGAAATGATTACCACACACATTATAAAATATTATCAATAATTTGTAAAGAACTCATAAAAACTTAAAGCCACATAACAAATATTCAGTGGAAAAAAATGACAAAAATGCATGGGAAGAAAATTCACAAAAAAATGACATGAAATTGCCCTCAGACATATTAAAAATTCAGTTTCATTTATAACTACTGAAATGCAAATTAAGACAATACTGAAATACCATCCTCACTGCAAAAATTAAATTTCAATGAAGTACACATATTTAATGCTTGCAAGAATGAAAACTGGCATAATCCTTCTGGAGAGAAATTTAGCAATATCTGACAAAATTACATGGGACTTACCCATCTGTACAGAAATTCCTCTTCTAGAAATCCATAGTACAAAAATTCAAAAACATACATTCACAAAAATATTCAATGTACTGCTGTTTTAAAGTGAGAAATACTGGAAAAGGACATAATTGGCTTTTCATAAATAATTTGATATGACCCACTTAGAAGACCCAGATATCATTATTGTGTGTGTTATTTCCAAAATTGAAAGTTCACATCCCCATCAAGACAAGTCAGGTAATGCCAAATCGAGACATCTCCTAGAAGATAACACAGATACATTTTGAAAGTAGACAAAAAAACATCGAGGTCCTAAGAAAGACTAGCGTTACCAAAGAGTAATAACCCTTAATACAGTGCACTACCCTTGATAGAATACTCTGTAAAAGAGAGGTAGAAGATAAGAAGTTAGTAACATTTGAGTAGGGTCTTCAGTTACTGATAGTACACTAATCTTTACATCCTGCTCTTCAGATCTGTATTCTATGAAGTTGATCTTCAGGGGAAAAAAAAAGGATGAAGGATAAGTAAGCAGTTTGAAATATGTTGGAATCTTTTACTCCGGAAATAGTTTATGAAATACGAAAAAGAGTGAGTTCCTCCCCATCATGAAAGAGGCCTGTGGTACATAGTGGGTCTCGTGTGGCCTCCCTGAATCCACACCTCTGTGAAGCCTCACCCCCTAGAGGGCCCCCGGACACATGACTTGCTTCTGCTAATAGCAAGGGGTGCCATTTCTGATGTTACGTTGTGGAAAGTTTTGGGTTACTCTCACCAGTCTTTTCAGGCTCCCTTTGTCTCTTGCTCAGGAGGAATCATGGATGACCTCTGGATCACAGCCCATTGAAAACAAAGGACTTTCCGGTCTGGCCTGCAAAGACAGAGGTGATGTCAGCAAACCCCGAATGAGCTGGAAATGGGATGTGACCTAGAAGAACCAAGAAGTGGTTGGGAGGAACATTCATCGCAGCCTCATGAGACTGCAGCAGAGGCGTGAGCCCAACTCCTAATCTCAGAAACTGTGAGGTAATACATGTGTGTGCTGTTTATGCCACAGAATTGTGGTATGATTTGTCATCCTGCAGTAGATAATGAACAGAGTGAGAGCAAAAATCGACAAGGTACAAGGCTGAGGTTAGGAACTTAAATATGAAGAATTTCAATGAGACGATGAATAATCAATAAAAAGCTGAAAAACGACACCATTATTGTGGGCCCAATACAAATGACATTGTTATTGTGGGTCCGATACCGACAGTGTACGGAGGACACTTCCAGAGGATAGTGTGTCTCCAAACCTCCATAGTTTAAAATGGACTCAACAAGAATGCAGAAATGTGTTTTGAGACTTGTAAAACCTCATCCAATATTTGTCTCTCCTTGCATTTATTATCAAGCAATAAATATACTTGGGTCAGACAGATTTGGATTTGAGTTCTGTTTCTGTGGTGTACATTTGCAAATCATATTCCAAAACAAACATCTGACTTTCATTTCAGGTCATTACACATTTCAAATTCATTTCCCTATTGTTTTAAAGGATTGAGTTCATTGTTTTTGTTTCACATACAATTACATCTAATATGTCTGGATTATTAGCTTTTTTTGTTTTATGCCCTGAAACTTCTACCAGGTTATAAATAAATTGTCAGGAAAGAAAGAAACCAAAATACACAGATAGATACCCAAGGTGACTAATTTTCAGTGTTCTACGTAAACACCAACCTTGCCAATCACAAGTACTTTTCTTCTTTTTAAACCAAAATATACTCTTAACGTGGGCTACCCACATCTTGTACTCTGAGTAACTACTCTGAAGATGACAATAATCAATGTATTAAGTAGTTATTCTCCTTTTACTTTGTTGTGAAACTCTGTTATCTTTTTTCTATAAAAATAATGTGATGAATATAAGCGCTTGGATACCATGGAATTGAAAAGTGGCGGGCGATTATATAACTGTGTTGGAACAAAACAGACCTCTTTCATGAAATCACACCGAAATAGGCTACATATAGGTGGACAGGTAAGGCTATTATACGTCTCACAGGAAACCTTCCTGACACTTCCTATGCAGTCATCAATTCATATGTGGTCCTTTCACAGGCACTAGGTCTAGCATCAAACAGCACACTCGTGGGTGTCTATGCTGTGCACACTTCTTTGCTTTAACTGTAAATCACACTTTAAATCTGATCTGTAGTAAAGAATATAGGATGGTTTTAAAACTTTGAGTTTAAAATTAAGCTTCTTCTAGAACAGAATCCGCTGCCAGTGAACTGCTTGGGTAAGTGCCGCTTCTTTTAATCACCATGTAAGCTTTTCAAGACAAGCATTCTCATACAACAGTAGCTTCCATTACCCTTTGCACACTTAAAAAGTTACCATTATTTGCTTTTAAAATGTGGCAGGTTTGTGATATTTGTTCGTATTTTCTTCATTTTAGAGTCCTCTTACTTCCTCACCATGCACTGCGTTTGTTACTAGAAAAGGTCTCTGCCGCTGAGTGCACACAGGTAATAGTGAGAAGCAATTTGACAGCTTATATCATTTAAACAAACAAACTTTCCAACCTCTTCATCTATCTTTTGCACTCACTGTCACATGATGAGTACAATCCTGAATTATCCCACCCATTACCACACAAGTGATGAGTGTTTTGCAGTTTTACCCAATGATTACTGTGTAAAATAATTTATTCATTATTCAGTAGTAGGCAATAGGAGTCTACAAAGGGAAAATGTCTTTAATTTCTCACCCAAAAATTATGTAAACACAAAATAACATTCCAATAATATAACACTTTGGAATGATAAATAGTGAAGATATATATATATATATATATATATATATACATACATACATATTTTTTAAAGTCACTCAAGTTGATTAAAAACAACTCAAACTCTCATCACTAAATTGTTGATATTTGAACATATGTGTATATACACATAATTATACTGTATATATATTATGAAATGCTTGTGTATGAGTATGTGTAATGTTACTCCAGAAGTTCATTCTAAGATAAATATTTGACTATACAGTATCTGATTGAAGAATACAGTCCATTTAACTGTAAAGCAATTGACTAAGTAACAGATGTATTGACACCCATCCTCCTCCAAATGCTCCCCTTTGTTTCAAGTGCACTCACCCCATCCTTCTTGCCATTTGCTTCCTGAAGCAGTCCTGGAGGTCCTCTTTAGTGAGTGTCTCTATTTATTGGTTGATTTTTGGTAACAGAATTTGAACTTAGGACTTTGTGCTTGCCAGACAGGCACGTATGCTGCTGAGCTCTATCTCTAGCTTTCATGGCTGCCTTGACATGTGCTGTAGACTCATAGTGTTAAGTGCTATTCTCACTTTGGGGCAGAGCCTGAAGATGCCACCACCAGAGCCGGGGATCAGGTGGTTGAGGACACAGCGCTGCTCATGTGTGCTCAGAGCGAGTCTCTCTGACAGCTCCTGGCAGCAGCCTTCACTGTGCTCTTGAGACTAAAGACACACAAGAGGATTTCCAGAGCCACTGCCGCAAGACTTAGAAGGGTGGGGTAAGTGTGCTTAAACAAAGGTGCAATACTTTGAGGGAGATTTATGGCAATGAATTTTTTTACTATAATAATTGTTTTAACTTGAAACCTCCACATATTTTGCAGTCATCCTTTATCTGTTACAAATTTAAGGCTGTAACAAATTTTCTAAGGATTCAGAACCTTGACACAATGGAGATTCTTTTTTCTTCTTACACAGCTTCTGACAGATGGGGTGCGAAAACAGCTTAATTAGATAATTTCTGCATGCATCTCCCTGGAGGATACAGTCCAGACATGTGCCAACATCTGACGGTTTACCTGGGACAGAGGATCTGCACTGACAGAGCTCCCAGAGGCTGGAGGCCTTAGTTCCTGGGAGCAGCATGGACAGATTCCCAGGACAGTTTCTCCCTTGGATGTCTGGGATTGCTTCTAGTTTATGCTCAAGGACAGAGAGATTAGGCTTAATCTCTTAAAAACAATCTTAAAAAACAAAACTGTGGACTTATTTTAAAGCTACCACACTAATTTAATCTCAGGAGAGGATGGTGAAGGACTTGGGGACATGTATAAGACACAGAATAAACAGAATTCGACACAAGGTGCATTAAACTGTGTTGTAGTCAGGGGTTGTGCAGAGAAAAATTGAAATCAGGACATGGAGTTTGTATTTTTATGATGGTCACCCAGAGTTAACAAACAGAAATGCAGGAAATCTATCCACACCACTAAAGACAGAATATGTAGCCAAGGGCCTGAATCCCACACCAATGTCCCACATGAGTCCAGATGAAGACCCAGAGCTCATGACAGTGCCTCCCATGAGACCAGCTGGAGGTCTGGAGCCCACAAGAAGGACTCACACCATCTCTTTTACAGATCTATGCTGAGAAGGCCCAAAGGTCAGCAATGGAAGCTAGAAAGTCTATGCCAGCAGGGGGAAGGAGCTGTGCTGGTAGGTTGAGGATTCTGCACTGGAGAAGTCACACTGCATAAACCATGACACTGTGTCCATCTGTTTAATGGATCTGGTAACTCACAGCCTCTGGGTTGTGCCCAAAGTCAAATGATCAGGAAAGATGAGTTCAGGACACTGAGGCAGCCATTGCTTCAGAAAATTGCAAAGAAAGTGGGGAAGGAAGGGAAGGAAAAAAATGAGAAAAGAAGGATAAAATGGAAACAAATCTTTGTAAATAGGAGGGGAAGAGGAGTTGAAGGGAGGGCAGTAGAAGGAGGGGAATAAAACAAATCAATATCTGTCATCACGCAAGAACAAATTCTCTACGATGAATGTGGTCATCATGTGTGTCTACAATTTACCAATAAACTTAATTTTTAAAAAAACAGGGAAACAAAAATGAGATAAGCACGTTCAAAGGCAGAGGGAGGATTTTGAAGAGGATTCATGACATTGTAACTTTTACAGAAATTTTTAAACATTTTAAACTGTTTGCTTTAACTTTCACTCTCTTCATCAGTCATACCTCATGCGTCTGGCTCATGGGGACCCACTGACCATTTTTCTTTAGAAGAATCCACATCTAACAGGAGCGGTGCCTGCAGCCCAGGACCTCAGAGTCACATCACCTGAGTTTCTCTCGGTGGCTGAACTCTTTGTCCTTTACTTCCCCTCATTACAATCCCTGGGCGATATCAGGAGGATGCTGAGACCAAGCCAGTGAGCTATCAGACAGCTGTGTCTCAGCAACAGGATCCCGGCAGAGACGGGTAAATCCGGGCACATCTCCAACCGCAGTGGGACCCATGTAACTAAGCACTGTAACCAGAAACACAGGAACGGCACGTGGATGATCAATTGGGAACTTCTGGTGAGTTCTCCAGCATCTCTGACTTCTCTGATCCTCGCGTATTTTATAATTGAATTAAAGATGTAAATTTCAGTTACTACTAAAATGCTATACAGGAACATACAAAACGTTTATAATACATCATTTGAGGAAATTAGGAGAATAGAGACGTGTACGGATTTCATCTATTTAAATCTATTCAGGTAAACATATGGGTGTACATATTAGACTGACAGGAATTTCATATGATTGCAGTGTTTGTTAGCACAGTCTAATATTGTACCAACAAGGATAAGCAGAGAATTTATTTTTAAAAGTTTGCACATTTTAGCAAACCTTAGTAAAACACGTATCTCTCTCATTGCCATTATTATCTTCTCTTTTATCTCAATTAAAAGTCACTTTGGTGCTAGACCTGTCAAATGAAACTTTTAAATATTCAATTTGCTTTAAATAGTTCTATTAACCCAATGTCAACATCAAATTCATATTGGGAGAAAATAACAAAAAAACAATCTGGTTGAAAATTAGGGAGGCTGATGTTACTGTGAAAGTTTAGTGAGAACTGCAACTAAATTAATTCAATAGCCACAGAGGAAAATTCACCCCCAGGGAATGCCTGGAGAAAGCCTCCCTGGTGGGGACCCTGAGTGTCATTATCTGTCTCTGCAGTAGGAACATCTGGTTAAGGTGCTTTCTTTTCTCCTGGAAGGTTGCTCCTCTCATGTAGGCAAAAATCAGGGTAGCACTTCCTTATAAAGGGAACAATGACTAGGTAAAATAAAGGAAAATGAAAAGCTTCTCAAGTTTTTGTAGAAGTCAATTCATATCAAAGGACAAAGACTTGACTACGTTCAAAACCAAATCCTGGAAGAAAAATGGAAAATATTTGTCCTTCTCCTCTCACTTTAATTGCTTTGGATACTAAATTGACTAGATGTTGGGACCCCTTCCCTAAGCTCCTGCTTGCTTGCACTTTGTCCTGATTCCAACCACCACTAAGTTGTCTCCACTTTTGAGCACCAGTATCCCCAAAATCAGTAAAGGGAAAATAAAGCAGACCAGCCTTTAAACTGCTGTTTCATGGTTTTCATTACTATAAATTCAGTTTGTGCATTCATTTTTAAACATTAGTTTTAATGACTTTCTCTTTGGCGTTTGGAAAATTGTCCCTTTTGTTACACGTGTTCTCTGTTTGTTGATAATTTTTTTCTCTTTAGCAGTCGAATCTGATAGGTAATAATGGGTTTTAATTTTTTTCCTCTAGTATTTTGTTTGTCACTGATCTCACATTTCTTCATAAATGCGGGGACTTTCTGTGAATTCCCCAAAACATCTCTGGGATTCTTAGATGCTTCTTCAAACAAACGAACACACTAAAAAGGTTATTTTAATTGTGCATTAGAAGACTGAAATGAAATATCACTGTACTAAAGTGGATGCATTTGTGTTTATTGTAAGATGAGGCTGGCAGTAACACCACTTAATCACGGGCTAATGAAGGGGGGAAATGGACACAATAAAGCAATTTGCACCAAAACAACAATAACCAGAACCACTGTTAAAACATAAAAATCTTAAATTCGAAATTGAAATTTTTATGGCACTTCGCAAGGAAGAGTCTGGAACTGGTATTCATGTTATAAACAACAATTTAAATTCAGCAATACAGCTCTAATGGTTAAATAATACTGATATTATTAATTTGGAATTTTATAGTTTATATTTGATTTTTAACCTTGGCTATATAATTTTGTGAGTGCTATAAGCATAAGGGACTCATTTGATTTTTATTTTCTACCATTTTAAATACCATTTCCATTAAAATATTTTATGTTAATATTGTGGATTCATAATTGTTTTTTCTTTAAAATCGTTGCCCTTACTGGATAAATTAGCAACTGTGGACCAGGATATAGCTATGCATGTAAATTCTGAAAACCTTAAGCAAAGGTAAATTAATGAATACTGCTCAAATTTCTGGTGTCTCCTTTCCACCTTCTAGAAAATCTATGGACTTAAATTTCTTATCTGTAACATCTTTCCCCAGATGAATTTGAGGAATTTAAAGGGTATGAATTCCCTAGATGACTAACCTCATAATATCATCTATTATTTTCTTCTAATTAATAACTAGGATTATAAAAAATTCTCATTTCTCACTTTAAAAATATCTGAAGGCAGGGATACAGCTCAGTGGCACAGTGCCTGTCTGGCACATATCAGGTCGTGAGTTTGATCTTGGTACCAAAAAGAAAAACAAAAATATTTGCAGATTATTTCTCAAAAACCATTCTCATTTTTATTTTTCTTTTTAGGTATTTGTTTAGTTGTCTGTTTTTCTTAATACAAATCAGTTAAAAATTTAAATAGCCATCATTTAAAGCTATTCATGTTGTTATGATACAGAGAGTGTGACTCCTAAAACCTACGTATGTCCAGTAGGAGTTCGTGTTCTCTAAAACTGAGGAATGAATTTTAGGAACAACGGAGGTTAAGAGCAGAGTATATTTATTGAGAGAAAGAAAGCTTCTGTCTGAGAGAGAGACAGAAGGGATGTTGAGGGGGTTGCCAAAGACTCACTCTTTCCTGGGGACTTTTATGGAGTAAAACCACGCGGTGACACTGGTCCAACGTGTGGAAAACTTGGGAACTCTCAAGGTGGGTGTAAGGTGGGACAAAACTGTGATTAACCAGTAAGATTAATTGCTCAGGTAAAATTGATTAAATCAGGAGCAAATAGGGAAGTGAGGAGGAGCAGACATGCTTAAGGAGCAGTGACTCTTCCTTTAGGGGGTTGGAATGATGACTCCTGGTTTCCTAAGAGTGATAGAGAACTATTTAGAATATCAGTCCTTAGGACATAGGTGTATTTGCTTGGTCTTTTGTCTCCAGATCTGGCCCACAGCAGGAGGTGTTTGTCTCCTTTAAGGTTGCAAGATATCTGGTCTTTTGCATTGGTTCCTTCAAGGGCCCTGCCCTCTTTGCCTATAATATTTTTAACTAAGTCAGCTGCCTGTAAAACTTCCATACAGGTATGGAAGGTTATTCCATGAGTCTCCCATAGAACTATATTACAATATAATTGTCCTCCATTTTTTCTTTGGAAAATCAAGAAGAAATGATTAATATTCTCTAAAAATTTTAGATAATATGAAGATTTTTGAAAGAAACCATATAAATATTGGTAACATTTTTGTATAAAATTGCTTTTTTATTTGGATGGGAGTAACTTGGAGAAAGCACATTAATGCAAAATAGTATAATCCTGACAAAATATTTGATTCAGTGTGGGAACCAAATTCAATTATTCCTTTTCCTAATATATTTTTATACTGATATGCAGAGCCTACTGACTTCTTATTCAATGAACAAAAAATGTACAGTTCTCCTGACAGTCATCAGAACTGCATGCTTTATAAACCACATGATTCAAGGCAATACAATCAAAATGGAAAGATAAAATTGTTTTGGTTAATCTTGGTAAATAAGTTGATCCTCTTGAGAACCCCCAGGGAATTAGCAAGGCACACTTGTGGGTGGATATGTGAAGGCACTTCAGGGTGATCTGCCGGTCACACAGCACATCAATGAGGTACATAATCCCTGCAGATAGCTGACATTGTCCAAGAGCCTCAGGGTCGTGGATGAGCAAAGAGCATAGACAGGAGGAAGGCCCCAGGGTAGCTCATCTCTGCTGCCACATAGGGCCCAGCTTTCATCTTGCACGTCCTTCAGCCCTGACGGTTCTGCATCGCCATGGACTGCACCCGGAGAGCCCTGATCCTTGCTTCTTCCTTCACGAGGATTCTTCCAGGTGTTTTGTCACAGACAGAAAACTATCCAACCCAGAACATCGATGTCTAAACAATTGTACTGGTGAATAATGCTTTCAGTCCCAGAACTTGGGATTTCAAAGAAAAATTGCAATCAGTTTAAAAAAGGTTAGGAGTACTAATTGTACACATCTAAAAGCAAGATTTAGAAAAGGAGGTATATATTTAAAAATAACTCCTTTCTCCTGGTAAAAAATTATTGCAAGACTATATTCTTAAAGCCAGGCACAGTGACACAAGTCTGTTATGCCAGGCACTTAGGAGGCAGAGGCAGGAGCAACATGAGTTGGGGCCAATCCTAGGAACACAGGCAACATGCAGACATATGAGCCTGTCTTTGAAAAAAAGTACCTCATTTATAAGGAGAAAATGTTGTTAAAGGTAATTACAAAACTTTAAAATTTCCTAAGTAATATTACATTAGAAAGCAAATATTGGTATGTAAATAACTATTTAAATATATATTTTTTAAGTTTTACCCTAGAGACATAATGAAAGAAAACTGCTGATGAGTCATCTGTTCAGCCCTAAGATCAGTGTCTACATGGTATATATCATGCAAAGACAGATCAATGCATGTTTTCAACTGCTTGACTAATTAGACACTTGCAGTTTATGATGAAAACTGGTATAAAATAACTGGTATGAAATTCTTTGATGTGATGTTACTTTTAAGACTCTAATTTCAATAATAAAATAGATGTAAACTAAGACAATAAATTGAGAATACCCCAGTTCCTATTCTGATGATTTAGCTTAAATTGATTTCATGTTATTTGAAGATGTCAGAAGACAATTGGCTTATAACACTGCTTTAATGAGAAAACTAAGGTTCTAGAAAAACTTTCTGAGTAGGTCTTGTTCCAGAGTCTCTACAAACAAGAATTTCTCCAATTCACTTAGCATATCTGTTATGGATTACGCCTGGATGACCCCCAAATCCTCATGCACTTTTAAATGAGGCTTTTCAGAGGCAAATTAAACTAAAGAGTTTGTGACTAATTCATAGTATGACACTGGAATTAAGGGTGCTATGATTAAGGGTGGCTGATGGCTGGATCAGTCCACTGAATGGCTTGGCCAGTAGTCTGGATAAGATATAGGGACAGAAAGATTCTTCTCTCTTTTGATCTTGCTTGTTGCTTTTTCTGTCTTCAGCCACCACGAACTGTTGCCCTGTGCCTTTGCCACTTTGTCTTGGAGCCAGCAGGTTATGGATTGAAACCTCTACAAACTGTGAGAGAAATAAACCTTTCCTGCTTTAACTTTGGGTATTTTGTCACAGCGATGAGAAAGTAACTAAGATAATATCTATAGTTCCCTTATTTGTAGTGCCTCCTTTGTGTGTCTTAGTGATACAGAGATTCACAAGAGCTCCCTTTCCAAAAAGTTGTCTAATGGATATAGCTATGTGAATTTCACTTAGTCAGACTGAGAAATAAGCAGAGAATGCACTGTACTTTGTACCTACTGCCTGATCCCTGCCCCAAAGGGATTCTTAATACATAGATTTAAATCAAGTTTGAATTATTGTGCTTTTGTAGAATTTATAGGAAGATTGCAATTAATATCCTGGAGCTAAAACCTTCTGCTACTAACAAAGTAGCAACAAAAAATAAAAGAGAAAGCCAAATGACCAACAGACCCAGAATATGGCACCAGGTGGGTACTTAAAATTATTAGAATGATTATTCACTGGCTCAGCTTCTTAGAATATAGTGCTGGGCTCAAGATCAAAGGTAGAATCACCCATAAGATCATAATGTGGCAACAGTCCCAAGGCAACCATATGAAAACAGACAACTTCCACAAAGAGGGACTGATAAGGACCAGGCACAGCTGCCAGGTTATCATAAACCATCACTGGCTAGAAAAGCAGAGTACGTGCACTCTTATTCACACATCACTGGGAATATCTTTACAAACAGACATCACTTCCCCGTGAGACAAATCAAAGGCTGTCATGGTCTTTTCACAAAATAAGAACAGAACTTAGAAATGTTGTTTAAAAAAATGATGGGCAACAAATGAATAATAACCATGCCACATTTCATTTCTTACTTTGTTTTCAAATGTGGAACATATCATTAAGTAAATAAATTGACATCAATTGATTTTTTGTTTTGTTTTGTCTTTCCTTTTTTTGGGAGGGGGGATTCAAGTAATGAAAAACGTTACCAGGAGAAATGGTAGAAAATTAGAAGATAAGACTATTTTAATATCATTTCCTTTAGGGAATTAAAAAAACAAGAGTCAGATTTTGTGACTGCAGACTGTTACAGTAAACACGGAGTTGCTGTTATTCTGCGACACTTCTGAAAAGCTCCTCGTCTATTTATAAATACTCTGAAGGTTGCTAAGACACCTTCGGCTAAAAGTCACATCTCCCTGTCTCCGAGAAACTGACAAAGTTTTTAAAAGAAATGTTAACTCTGTCTATATACGTATACTGCAGGTAGCCATATTTTACTCTCACAGCTTTTAGGATAGTTATTTGGTTGTCTTATGCCTCCAATTGCTGGAACACCATTTATTCCCTCTCCACTGTCACTGCGTATTGAACACTGGTCGTCAAACAGTAACTGAGGGAAAACGAGTTATAATACAAAGAGTTGGGAAAGATGAGGTAAGACAGGTAGAGACAGAGTTCTTCAATTTCCTTTTCATTAAAGGCAAAACTAAAGCCACAGCCTGCAATTTTGAAAAGCTAACTTGAATTAGCATCTTTCCAGTAATTAATACTTTTTAAATTTGTGATATTTCCATGACTTCTCATGTATCTAATGGAGTTACAGATATCTCTTGTTTTCGTTTTCAGCTAGTAACCCCTTGCATTCATGAAATGAGATAGACCGTGGAACGTAGAGAATATTACTACAGAGGGAGCAAACTCACCAGTCAGTCGGGGTCACGGAGGCTGAGACACCCAAGGGCCACAGGAAGCCTGCTGCTTTGTCCACTGCATGTAGTGTGTGTTCCGTGTGTGTCACAGGAAGAAACACGAAGCTTGACATGGCTGTGATTACTTTTACTTTTCTCTCACTCTCGCTCACTCCTCTCTTTCCCTCTCTGCTCTACGTCTCTCTGTCTCTCTCTGCCGCCTTCTGTCTCTCTCTATATATACATTTTTCTACCTAACTAAACAAAAGTGACATATGCACCATGAATTTGGCAGTTCCATGTATATTTTATAATAAGATAATAATTCTTTTCTCTTTAAGCCTAATTTATGACATAAAAAAACACACATAGTCAAATCACAAAAACAAGTACTCAGTGATTAAAAATAAATTTTTAAGGGTCATTTCCTTTCCACTAGAAAAGGAATAGTGTATACAATTTAACCCTCTTTGGAAATACCAACAAAGAAGAAAGAAAAGGAAAAAGAGAATGAAGGAGAAGAAGAAAAGGAGGATGGGGAAAGAGGCAGGAAGGGAACAAAATAGAAACAGAAAATATATTGAAAATCTTTCCTACCACCCTGAGGCTATAAGGATTATGTTTAATGCAATTATATTTTGGAAGTCAGGTAAGCGTAACATAGAATTTTAGCAAATTTTACTCAATTCAAACAGTCATTATTCAGTCACCAAAATGAATGTTAAAAACAATAATGTTCAGGTAATTAATTAGCAATCTTCTCCCAAGTGTTCTTTATGTGGGAAAATCAATGCCAGGTATTTCTTTTGTTTTGTTTACTACCACTACAAAGCAAATTAAATTTGATTATTGAATAGAACTTTAAAAAACTCATATAAAAATAAAATAGGCATGCGGTTTATCTTCATCCTAAATAGGATATGATTTTCCCTTGTATTTATCTGGAGAAAATCACCATTTCTATTTTTCCTTAGGTTGAACAATTTAACGGGAAACAAATGAGAATCAAAGGGGAAATTGAAATTACTTTTTCTAATGTTTAACTTTTTGTCCATATTGGAGATCTTTTAGCACTGAAACAGCCTGAGACCCATAAAAAAATACTATATCTATTATTTGTCACAGACATCCTACACTTTGACTTCTTGTTATATTTTTGCTACTTACTTAGCTATCTGTTCATATTACCAAGATAATAAACTAACTTCAGTATATGAATCTTAACTTTTATTCCTGCTTCTCTTTGCCTTACATACAAAAGCATTATGGTTTATCTGTGTCATTCATTAGCCATCTAGGAGTCTTCTGTTTTCTTGTCTTGCCATTTTTCCTGACTTAATCCATCTATTGAAATGATAGAAATTAAAGCATGAAAATTTATGCACTATATGGCCAGGGGGTTAGCTCAGCAACATAACACCTGCCTGGCAAGCATGAGGTAGTGAGTTCGATCCCTGGTACAGAAAGGAGAGAGACAGAGAAAGAGAGAGAGAAGGAGGGAGAGAGAGAGAGAGAGAGAGAGAGAAGGAGGGAGAGAGAGAGAGAGAGAGAGAGAGGGAGAGAGAGAGAGAGAGAGAGAGAGAGAGAGAGAGAGAGAGAGAGA
>PVJX010006549.1:0-45080 GCA_004027295.1 Dolichotis patagonum | reverse complement strand
TAACGATAATAAAATTGAGGCTAAAGTGATGATTAACTATTCTACTTTGCTCATATCTTGAGGCACTAAGCAGAGTTTTAAAGCCTGTGGGATTTCAGGATTTAAGCTCATAACAACATTCTACTTCCTCCAGTTTTAAGAGGCATGGATCAAATCCATCTAATCATATGTTGAATACAAGGATCAATTCTTTGTTCTCTTTGTAAAAGTCACATGGTAATCTACATATGGTGCTAATAACATCCAAACAAATGAAGGATTAAATATATATTTCTAATACACCCAATTTTCACAGCAAGCAGTAACTTACTGTCCTCAAATTTCTTTAGAAAATTGCCTTTTCACATTTTTATCAGTCATGTTTGAAAATCTGTTAGTACATTTTACTTCATAGAAAACTAGTTTAAAATATAAATTTTATAAACAAACATGTAAGTCTCAAACAATAGCATGGAAATTACTTAGAAAAATACCTCATACATTACATATCCTAATTTAGGAGAGGATAATAATTTTTTTATTTCAGTCTTCATTGTATAAATTTGTGTTATAATTTACATGATCATAAAAATATTAAAGAACACATTCTTATAAACTAGGTATTTATTCATAGTTATAAGAGGTTAATTGAGCATAGACAGCATATACTTGAGACTCCAAATTGAATAATTTGATTTGTAAGCAGGTGTTTATTGTACAAGCAGCTATTAGAAATACAATTATCTGTCCTCAATTAATTGTGTGCATCTCTAAGGAACGACTTAAGAATGTTTGTTTCAATTTCACTGACTGTAAGTCCTGATATCTATAAACATTTGTTTAACTTTTGTTATAGCTTTCAACTTTAGAAAAGACATGGGGGAAAACAATTATTATGTTCCTGGGAGAACAACATTAGGACTGGAATCATCATAAGCCAGGTTTACATCATCGTGGTACACACAATCTTACATCTTAGGAAAGAACAAAAAAAAGCTCATACTTCTTTCTAGTACGGGAAACCATGTCTATGGTTAAATGTCTATGTGTGTAAGGAATCTCTCTTAGTGTAACAACTCTTTTCTCCTGAGGGTATTTCTCATCCAACTAAACAATAGCCTAAGCCTAGTGTAGGTTGTTTGATCATTTATTTGAACCATGATTTCTTCAGTGAAGTGGGTGTCATTGCCTCAAAGCAGGGACAAGGGAAGGTACAATGTGGTCCTTCAAAGATGCCATCAAAGTACTTCACAGCTGTCTTCAGAGAGAGAGAGAGAGAGAGAGACAGACAGACAGACAGGGAGAGAGAGAGAGAGAGAGAGAGAGAGAGAGAGAGAGATTGCCTCTCTCCATTCCACTCAGTCATGAAAACACCTGTGTCACACGCAGTCTAAGAGTCACCTTTACTTTCTATGTATGTGTTGCCTTACAAATTCAGTTCTGCACAAGTGACTGATTCCCCCTTTCCCAGGTTTCTTCCATCTCTACCTCAATTTTGTCTTCTGTTCTCTTAACCTCACAAAGCTGGAATTTATAATTTCAAAAAATGGGAGGGAAAAGATTCCTTATAGACAGTACACTATTAGGCAGGGCCAGGGCCAGGTTTTAAAGGATTTCCAGGGATGTTCACAGTAATCCACAAATCACTGCTAAATGAGTGATGTTTTTGTGTAAACATCAAAATAATGATGTCTTTCTAGAGATCCTTTTTGAAATTGTCGGTCTAAGCTTGCTGCCTTTCTATCCACTCCTGTGTCCCCCCACTTATTCATAGGAGAAATCCACTTGAGCCTTGAATTATGATGAAATACTTGTTTTCTACCACAAATGACAGATAGGAGCAGTGGTAAGAACCACGAAGACAACACACACGACATAAACGGAATCCATGTGTTCTGCAGGAAACCCTGCAGGTTTTAACCTAGAGGTTGAGCAGGAGATAGGGATTTGAGCTCGACTCTTTTATTTGGAAATATGGAGAGCGGGAACAAGTGACGTTGGAAGAAGAAAGCACGGCCTGCCTCTACAGATGGATGATGAAGCCAACTGCCATAGGAAACGGCTGGAGCCTGATGCTGCGAGGGAACCCTGGCGAACACACAGGCCTGGCATTCCTGCACCTTGGAGATGAAGAACCGGAGGGCCTTCTCCTCCTCTGGTAGCAGGTAGAATGGCGTGCAGGGCTCAGCTCTGCTGGGGCCACTGCTGTCCCGTGTGTACGGGGAGTGGCCGTGGGAATCAGGGTGTCAGCCAGCATTGGCAGATTGAAGTGAGGGTTGGAGCACTGGCCATGGGAGCCCAGGGCACTGATGTGGACACTCTGGAGTCTGGGGCACTCTGGAGACTGGCTGGGCCATTAGGGGCAGCCGCAGAGGAAGGAGAGGAACCCTGAGACTGTGAGGCAGGATAAGGCAACACAACCCATGGGACGGAGAAAAGAAAGCAAGGAGAGACGCTGTCTTCTTGTGAAGTGTCACGATTTGAGGCACAATGAGGTGCACAGAGCCAACCTATTCACCACGGTGTTTATTCCAGACTTGAGAAATAAAATGTGACACTGAAACACTGCTTTCTGCAGTAATGTCAAAAGGCCAAAATCTGTCATCTGATTCAATATTCAGAATGAGGAACATTAGACTATCAATTTTCTTTCTTCAAAATGTATTTATTAGCTTTAAATGTTGCAACTTTAATTCCAAAAGGATTTATTGGTTACTTTTCATAAAATAGTAGTCCAGTGTTTCAAAACAGATTCATCAATATTACTCAAGCCAAGTTATATATACCTCCCTACTGTGTATATTCATGAGAGCTTGACAAGAAGATCCCAAGTTATTTTATGAATAATTCCAATTAAAGGTGAATCTTTCCACATAGGCTCAGAAGCCTTCATTTCCACGTAGGCTTTGGTGTCCACATTTACTTCATAAACACAATCAGGGTAAAAATGTTATTTTTCAAGACTAATATTAGTAAAATTTTGCTTTAAAAGGTTAAAACCTACCCTGACTAATAACCTAATGAATATTATTAAGATATTTACCTTAAAAATTAAAAATGTTCCTGAATCTTCACTGGACACTGAAATTTTTACCATGTCTGGAGCCACATGCTACTCAGCTAATCTCAGCTATTTGGGAGGCTGAAGCAGGAGAATCCTGAGTTCAAGACAAATCTGAGAACTTGGTAAAAGCTGGGATAAAAATGTAAGAGTTCTTCTATTTTTCCCACCTACAGTCCATCCCTGAGGCCCATCAACTCGACTCTAAAGCACATCTTGATTTAAATCCAAAAGGACTCTGTCTTTGCTGCTATCCACACTAAACTGCCAACATAGGAATTTCATGGTAATATCCTAATTTATCTCCTTGCTTCATATGATCAATACGCTTACAGTACATTCTTACTATTGTAAATCACACCTGTTTTGGTTACTTTTCTCTCGTTGCTGGGACAAAATACCCGACACCCAAAATGAAGGAAGGACAGGTTTATTTAGCTCACTGTCTGTGGAGGTTTCAGTCCATCATCAGCTGGCTCCAAGGTGGGGAGGCATGGCACCAGAGCAACACTTCAAACAGCAGCGAGTAAAAGCAGCAAGAGCAAAAAAGGGGAGGAAACAATCTTCTTTTCCTCCCTTATAGTATAAGCAGGCTACCCTCCCCCCTGGGCAGGTGCAGCACTCACACCACCTCTGTGCCCTCCTCTTGCACACGCTGAGGGTATTTATGAAGTAAGGATGCTGCTCCCTGCTGAGTCTCCTAGTTTAATTTCTAAACTTCTCAAGTTGACACAGTGTATCAAGCATAACAGCACCATAGTGACTTTTTAAAGGGAGTAAGTTTATTTTAGTGTTTCCTATTGTAGCCATCAGAATGTGCAGCCGTGAAAGCACGTTGATTAACACGGTTACTGTGAGCTGCGGTGCATGTGGGAAGCACAAGTTCTTTAGTGCT
Source organism: Dolichotis patagonum (assembly GCA_004027295.1). Lineage (NCBI taxonomy): Eukaryota > Metazoa > Chordata > Mammalia > Rodentia > Caviidae > Dolichotis > Dolichotis patagonum. The sequence goes on along the minus strand of PVJX010006549.1, from coordinate 41,145 downwards.
GTTGCAGCATAAACAGCGTCAGTGAGATTCAAGGCTGGAAGGCTAGCGACAATAAGGTGAGGAAAGAGTTTTAAGCTTTGTTAGGGACTTTGGATTTTAACTTTTTGGTAGGGTGTGTTATCAAGACTCCTTGTAGATTTTAGAACAGACTATGTGTCTTTTCCAATAGGAGAAAATCAATAAGCATCATTTTAAAAACAGTGCATATGTAATTTCATTGAGCCTCCTGATCTACTGTATACCATTCTTGCATCGGGATAAATATACTGGGGAAGGCATCTGGGACTCAGAGACTGCTGTCAATCAGTGGACGCTATAAGAAGTGCATCACAGAGGACTTTGTACAAAGAGTGGATGTGAGAAAGGCAGTTCTGGTGATGAGAGGAATGGTTAGGAGATAATTCGCTGTGTTCGGAATGTTACGTGAAGGAATGATGGGTTTCTGCACGTTACCTGAGGGTAATGTGTAACTGCTGGCAGTAACCTTTGGAGGAAAGAGTTGTGAGTGTCTGTCTCAAAGTTTTCAGCACAGGTTCACTGTACATACTATGTTGCTTTGATTTTTGGTCACAATTAGCTATTGTTAGTGACCACTGCTCTTCACCTTGCTGAGTGTGCTTACAAATGCAGGATGAATATCAATTTTGGTATTATAAATCACATTAGCAAGAACACAAATTTGCAAATATTGAATCTGCAAATAAACAGGATGAACTATCATTTTTATATTTAAGTGTCTTAAAGTGAAAATGTTAGGAAAAATATAATATACCAACCCAACATACTTACCACCCATCCTTATAACATTTTCTCCACATTTTTTTTATTCATTATTTTCTTTTCTACTATGCTTTCCAATATGGTTTTGGAATTGATTCTAAGTACTATGTCATTTCATTATAGGTATTTGTTAGAACTCATAGAATTTCATTTACAAATTTTTTTCCACTACACCTTAAAACACCTTACAAAATTAACACTAATTCCTTTGAGTTGTGTAACTGAAAAATCTGCATCAAATTCTAAAATTCTGTTTTTTTCTTCTTCCTTACAGTGCCGGAGATGAAACCTGTGAGATGAAACCTAGGGCCTCATGTATGCTTATCAAACACTGTACCACTAAACTACAGCCCCAGCCTTCTACTGACTTTACAAAGATTTATTGTACCCTCAAACTCACAGTAATGTTATTCACCATAAACAAAAGTGAGAACACCCAACAGTCATCAACCAATACGTGGATTTTTAAAATAAGGCTTTGGCATGGACTGAAATGCAAATGCAAGGAAACATGAGTGTGTTGTAGAAGAAAGGTAATATTTGAAGACATGTTATGTGAAATAAGCCAGAGAGAAATGTACAAATATTAGCCTATACTTATGAGATTTCTAGATAGTTAAATTCATAGGGAACATATGTAGTGTAGTGGTCACTATAGTGTAGTGTGTGGAAGTTATCTATATAAATTTCATTGTAATGAAATTTGGAATAATTAATTGGCCATTGCAATCAACCAGACAGAATGTATTTTTCCTTTCTTTTTTTTTTGTTTGTTGTTTGTTGTTCTTTGTGATGGGGTCTTGCTATGCAGTTCAGGTTAACTGAACTCACTTTGTAGTCTAGGCTGGCCTCAAACTCAAGGCCGTCCTCCAGCCTCAACTTCCCAGGTGCTGGGATTACAAGTGTGTGCCACCACACCTGACCTGGGCAGAACTTTCTAAAACTTCAGCAATGTATCTTGTATTTCTACAAAACTGATACAATTGATTTGAGGAGCAGCCCAGGCATTCTTTGCTTGTTTACTTGTTTTTGCACTTGTTTTTTAAAAGTTGTTCAGAAAGTTCTACTGCAGAAACAAAGCTGAGAAACATTGCAATGTCAGGAGACACACAAGTTGCCCCACTTCTCCTAATGCTAAGAATTCCTAGGAGGTTTATTGAGGAGCGCAGAACCCCATCTTTGCAACATCAACCAACCACCCTTGATGACCGAAAGGTCCTTGAACTTAATGGATTTTATGAACTCAAATCAGAAGTCTACAAAGCCAATAATAATACTGATATATTACCTGTCCCTTTAGTGCCTTAGAGGATTCATTTTTCTTTCACAAAATACTTGTAGAAATATTCAATGCATGATAAAAATGGCATTGAATGTTTAAAATAAAGCTTCAAAGCCCAAAAGAAATTTTGATTTTAGAAACAGATTTTCTTGTAAATATTTATTAGCTTGAATTAAATGTTAAAAGGAATAAAGAACTCACATATTAACACAACAATCTGTTAAGCATACCACTAGAGTAATTTTTAAGGTAACATAATTGATATCACCTGAGTAAACTGGCTCCAAATCAATGAGACCAGTGTGGCCCTTACAAAGTCATCTATTACAGTGCTGTTCCAAAATGTCCCCAAGCCCACTCAGAAGTGGGACCTAGCTGCCGGTGGCAGTTCTTGGGGTACCACCTGAAAGGGCATATTCTTGTCCCAGCCTCCTCCCTTCTCTGTCTCGGGGTCACTGTGCAGTAACAGTGCGCTTCCACCACGCCTTTCTAACGTGCTGTTTCTGCCTTGGGGCTCACTGACCATTGACTGAAACCGCTGAAACTGTGAACCAAAATCAGTTGTCCCTGCTTTACACTGCAAATGCGGGTATTTTATCCTAGTGACAGGAAAACTGAATATAATATACCATCAAACAGATAAATGCACTAAGGACAGCTGAGGAAGGTATACAGTGTTTTATAACATAATTAAAGTTGACACACAGAGAAAATTAAAATGCAACCATATTTTAAATTGTGTACTAAGTTTTATGTTGTTTACAATGTTTACAATCACGTGATTTCTAAGGATCCCTTTTATATTTTACTTCATTTGACATGGTGGAAATTAAAGAAATTCTGCTTCATCTGGACCCTCTGATGGATGGATGGAAGGTTCACAAGAGAAATGGAGGGACATGAAGTTTGGTTATAAGTAGTGGGGAGGTGCAGACAAACTCATAGAGAGCCAGAAGGGCATGTGGAGGGTGGAGAGGACTGAGCCCGGGGCCAGTGTGCAGTCCTCCCTCTACACTGTCATCGCTTTGAGTAGAAGAAAAGAAGAATTTATGAAACCACCAAAATACTGAAACTTTCTTATGGGAGAACAACTATGAATCTGTGCTGGCTTCTCCAAATCATTAATGTATCATGGTATATTAGTGGCTCAAATTATTATGTTATAATTCCTCTATATATTTCAATTTGCTTTTGAAGGGGTTTAATATTCATCATACATGTTACTTTGGGCTGGCATCATTATCTCCAAAGAAGTTGAGGTTTAAAATTTTGACTTACCCAAAGGGGGACCTCACATGTACATTCCCATAGATTTATCACTTGTGGATCTAGAGATCTGCAGTGTGATTGCTTTGTAAATGAAAGGAACCAGGCTTAGTGTAGAGAGAAATGTGTTTGCAGCTTTTTTCAGATGCAGGAGCGACAAAGTGCTTATGCTATAGATCTCCAGAATTTCCACATGAAAATTCTACCAAGTGAACGGAGTCACAATACAAACTAAAACGGAAAAAATATAAAACATCCTTTGACTGAGAAGTTGGAAATGGATGTGTAGTCAGATGATTCCTAAGGAGCAAAGAAAAATAAAAAGAAAATAGAATGAGTGGGTTATAGCCTTGAACATGGTAATAAGCAATAAGATTTAATAAAACTATAAATAAAAGCAGCATGACCTGTGGATGCAATTATCTCTGCTTTGGAATTCTAGAACACTACCTATTCCAGTGAAATATGGCTTACTTTGCTTTAATTGAATGAACTTGCCTCATTGGAAAGACTTCTCAGACAATTATTCTGCTGAAGTCCAAATATTTTTGTGAGTTGAAAGATGTGTCCTAGAAGAAAAAAAAAATCAGTGAAGTAAGGACAAGATACTATTGGAAAAGTGTAATGATAAATAAATAGGACAAATACAACTTTCTTTCCAGGAATAATTATTGCTTATATATATTAAGTGTGTGATTGTGTATTTAGTGGAAACAATGTAATTAAAGTAATTCCATATAATTTTTACTCCAAGTGGACAAATATTCCATGTAAAAAGTTGGACTGTGTCTTTACATTTTCCATATAAATCATTTCCTGGAAGTTTTGGACAACAGTTTAATTGACATATATCATTTATTCTCCATCCTGCAATCAAGGGCTGAATGCATGGAGCAATGCAAGACAGCTGCTGGTTGAGGCCATCCAACTACCCTCTCTCCACAGAGACACCACAGAGACAGCTGGTCACACATCATACTACCTTCACAATGAGTAAGGAAGACTTCCGAGAACCCAGAGTGTGTACTTTTAGTACAATAATAAGGACAAATGCTTAGAAGAAGCCAGAAGAGGAAAAGCTGTCTGTCTGTGTCAAAACTCTTCCAACTCCGAGGAATACCAACATAGAAAATGACATATCCCATCTTAAGGACAGGGAATTACGTCAAAGAGCAAGGCTATAGTTATAGGATTTCAGTTCAGCCAGCATCATTGGTGGGTGTTCATAGCAGTCTTGGGTGACCAAGCTGCCTCAGTAGCAGGCAGACCATAGCGCCAAGGACCTTGGTATTGCCTTGTTCTTTGAGAGGCTTGGAGAGCTATGGGCTGTGAAAGTGATGCAACTGCCTACACAACTGCCTATACCATTTCTCCTTGGACTTCAGGTATCACAACACAAAAAGAGTACTATATTTGTTCACTCAGGGTAGGTAGTAAGTTAGTACCTAAAAGTCAGCAGGATTCCTCTGCCATGATAAGGTCCAGAGTCAGGCAAAGTGTTGTGATATAACAGGCAGTGGTTAGATATAAGGTGTCTGGGGCTGCCCTGGACCAAGGAGAACCTTGTATGCGATGGACTACACTGTGCCCTCCTCACATTCACTCAAAAAAACAGGCCGGCTACTGATCTAGGACAATTCCAGGCCTGGGGCTCCATCTAGTGCTAAGGCAGTGACCCCACACCAACAAGGAATTTGTGATCAATGTGGCTTTATAGTGTCATCAAGTGCTGAAATCCTGGAAGTGTCTGCAGTCCTGACAAAACAGACGCATTGCTTAGAATTTCCAAAATTATATCATATAAGGAAAACCATGCAATACTCAATCTTTTGCAGACAAGAAGAATATTGAAGGATAGAAAGAGGGGAGGGAAGGGAGCAGAGAGGACAGTAAAAAGCATTTAGTAAGAGAAAAACAAAAGGATTAAGATTATACATGCCAACTCCTCATGATGAATGCATTTGTTATGTATGACAAAGATGTAATAATAATAATACAAAAGTTAAATTACAGAAACGAAGGAAAACAGTTCTTAAAATGTATAAACACTCAACATTCTAGTCAACTTTTCATTGCTGCAGTCAAATATATAACAAACATAGCTGAAAAGAAGAAAACTTTATGTTGGCTTGCAGTTTCACTGGTTTCTGTTTACAGTCATCTGGTGTAAGATAGAAAACTCAGGGGAGAAGGGCATGGCAGAGGCAAACTGCTTACCTCACAGCAGCCAGGAAGCACAGCGGAAAGAAAGTTGCCCACAAGTAAGGGCCAGTGACCAGATACACTCCCCAAGGTCAAACCTTCAAAATGCAAACACTTCAAGTAGGATACATCCTAAGTTTTTCACAGTCTCCCCATAATGCCATCAAAGTGTGATCTCATTAAAGGGTTAATCCATGAATTAGGTTACAGCACCTTCCAAAAGTTCCACCTCTGAACATAAAAGGTTTTTAAGGGATATTTTGTCTCTAAACATTAAAATTCAGATTATGAAGACTGAAATAAGTAACTAATTGTTTAAAATTAAAAAAAATCACATACCAACAAACATCAGACTACTTCACTGAAGTAGGACTTCACCTAGTGAACAAAGCAGAATTCCAGAAATGGTGATTATGACAACTCATGTAGATGAACTCTCAAGTGAAGTCATTAAAAATAGCACTTTTAAGAAGACTTCAAAATTTGAGAAAACTTGGAGAAATGGTTCAGAACTCTATCAGGTAAACTAGACAGAAAGAATAAAGTAATTTAAAATATCAAGCAGATGTCCTTGAGCTAAAAACTACACTAAGGAAATTAAAAATTACAATAGAAAGCATTAGTATCAGATGATATCAGGCAAAAGAAGCATTACTAAAAAATCAAAAGAGCAAATATTATGAGAAAAGAAGAAAGCTTAAGGAGATTTTGGGACAGCATTTTTAAAAACATATATTTGAGTTGTGGATATTTAAGAAAGACATAAGTATATCAAAGTATTAGAAAGTGTATTCAAAGAGAAAATTTCCCAAACTCAGAGATGGATACAAATATTCAGGTACAGCAATCAGAAGTCACAAAATTCAATACAACCAAGTTTTCTGGAACAATAGTATAATGCAAATACTAAAGGTTAAAGATAATCATAGCATTGTGAAAGCAGCAAGTAGAAAAAGAAACAGATTTGCATAAAGATTTCCATATGCCTGACAACACGGTGCTCAACAGAGGTGCCATCCATTCAGATGTTCCTTCCAAAAGGAATCAGAAAGAAGAAATAGCCTTAGATATTATAGTTGAAAGAGACAGTAAATCAAATGCAGTAAAAGAAGGAAACAAATGTCACTATATAATGATAGAGATCAAGAAAAAAGCAATAATTCTAAATATGTATGCACGCAATATTAGAGCACCCAAATATATAAATGAAGTATTAATAAAGCTATAGGGAAATATAAGCTCAAATATAATAATAGATGTAAGCATTCACACCCTGAATTCGGAAATGGACAGAAAAGCAGCAAAGACTCAGCAGAGTTAAACTGGACTCTAAACCAAACGGTGAGAGCAGACATCAATGGTACCCGCTATCCAAAAACTAATGCATGCCCTTCTCAACAGCACATGGAACATGTTCTAGGTAGATAGATTATGATTTTGGGGGGGACTCCCTTTGAAATTTTTTAAAACATTTGAATCATATAATGTGTGTTTTTAGCTCATAACAAAATAAGACTATGAACCTACAGCAAGAATTTTGAAATTATGCAGATATAGGGAAATTAAATAACTTACTGTTGAACAACCAATAAAACAATAAATATATCAAGTAGGAAACTTACCTCTTTCTTGAAAAAAGTGAAAATAGAAATACAACATACTGAAACTTATTGGAAACAGTAAAAGTGGTACTAAACCAAACAGAGAAGCTATCTCATTTTGGTTAGAATGCTGTTTAGCAGAAGGACAGAAAATAACAAGTTCTGGGAGGGTGAGCAGAATGAGACCATTTGCACACCAGTTGATGGGAGGGTTAAATAATATAGCCAGTAATGGAAAATAGCATGGAGGTTCCTCACACAGTAAGTAACGGCCCTGTGGTGTGTACACATCCACAGGACAGAGACTCCATCTGTTGAAAAGGCATCTGTGCTCCCATGTGTACATAACAGTCAAGAAATGGAAGTAACCTAAGTAAGTGTCCATCGACTGAAAGATGGATAGCAAATGTGTCATCCATAACCACAGTGAAATACGACTGAGCCACAGAAGCAATGAAACCCTACATTTACAACAAATGGGTGGGGCAGGAGATCATCCTGGAAAGAGAAATAAGTCAGGCATAGAAAGACAAGTACCACGTTTTTACAAATACAGAAGGAAATGCATAACCTAATATAAACATTATATGATGTCCACATGCACTGAAATATCACTTGCCTTCCCCTTATTATACACCACTAAGTTTTTATATAGCAACTGAAACAAATTTGATTCAATTTAAAATAAAAAGTGGCTAGTCTCAAAACACAGAATAATTTTTAATAAGATACAAACATTGAATGAGGAGATGGATACATCCATGTGCTTACCCTGATGGTAGTGTACACACTTTAGATCTGTATTTAAATAACAAGTCTGTGCCACTTTCATGTTCCACTTTCTTTCCTTGACTGGTTGCTTGCTTGTGTTTCAGTTCTGGTGATCAAACCTAAGTATCATACATGCGAGACAAGAGCTGCAGCCTCAGCCCAGTTAAACATTATTTTTAATTTTAAAAAATGCAGATTAGCTGAATTGAGAATGATACTTAAGGGAGGGTAAACAGGCCTTAAATATCAACATGGATATTAGTAAATGACTATCAACAATGAAGGGCTGTTAAAGGTGAGCTAAATAATTCAAATAGCTCAAGTTCAGCAGAAACCAATCACAGAAAAGTGTCACTATATTCTACTTAACTGTCAAGTGTTAATTGGCCACAATTAATCAGGCCTTGTGGACTCACATAATTTGGTAACTGATATCGTGTTAATGCCTGTTCTCATGCCTTTTAAAATAGTAAATTATGTAAAACTTGGCCAATCTGTGGTAGGCTTTTCCATCCCAGTTTGTAAAAGGAGAAACATAAGCTTTGCATTTATATCTTTTTTTTTTTTTTTGGTGCCGGGGATCGAATGCATTTATATCTTGATGGAGGGTTCTTCCATTTCCTAGCTGTGTGGCAGTTAGATACTCATTTAAGTTCTGAGGCCCTCAGTTTGTGCCCATGCACAACAAGACTGAAGTAAGATCATGTGCTGAATTCACATCTTTCTGGCAAAGAAACAAAGAAACAGTGACTGCACAATTAGCCTTGTGCTGAGGAAGTAACAATGAACTTCAGGGCATTTGAGATAAATCACACTTTTATGCTCTTCTCTTGTTAGAATTAATTCTTCTGAGAACCATGTTAATACACTGATAATTTAGGAAAACCTAATGGATTATTTCTTAGTTTGTATAGTAGTGTTTATGCTAATTGTCACCAAATGACTCTAGTTGCCCCTACAGAGCGTGTTCCATTAATCTATTCATAGGTGCAGTACTCATGAAGCAACATGTACATTCCTGGCATTGCACTAAGTGTTAGACATATGGCAATGTGCCTGCTGCTTAGAAAATAGAATATAATGGAGGAAACAAAGAATAAAATGGAGATCTTCTGGGGAAGGCACTTTGGTGTATGGTACAGAAGATGGAAAAAACTATTACTGGGACCCATGAGCTAAGCACGCACACATAGCGAAGCCAGCTTCCACAGCTGTGGAACTGGGAACTCGTTTGTTTTCATCTGCATTATCCAGTTTGTTAGTCCATGCGTGGATTCAGTGGGGCTCACTGGAGGAACAGATTTAATATGAAATATGAAGGAATCCCAGGTTAAGCTTACAAGGGTTTCCTGCAGAGTGAGGGGTGGCAGAATGCAAAAGGGCTGCCTCTGCACTAAAGAACTGAAGAACACAGTTGAAAGTTAAAGGCCTGAGGCTCATTACAGAGTCCTGTGAAAGTCTGTTTCAGTAAAGCAGAAGGTCTTCACAGGAACGCTGGAGACAGATGTCCAAAGGAGATGGAGAAGATCTATTTCCCTTTTTATTCCATCTTCTTTCCCTTTTTATTCCACCCAGGCTAAGAGCTTATTGGTTGGTGCTACCCATAAGGAGGGACTACCCTCTTCAGCAATCCGTCATCCAGGAACATTTAGAACTGTGCATAACCAATCATCCAGGCATTTCTTGTTCAAACTGACAAACTACTGTAGTGCATATGAAAATGGAGAGCAGAAGGCATTTGCAACAGTCTGATTACAATGCATAAGATAACATAAGTAGGGAAAGAGAGCTGGGAAGATGGGAAGAAACTGACAGTCAGTAATGGGTAGACCAGCACTCTCCCAGATAGTGTAGCATTATAAATAACAGGAGGAAAGAGTCTTCTTTACCAACCAAGCTGAACAGATGAACTAATGCATTTCCAGGTGCTGCATTATTCTCCATGTCCAAGTCAGAAAATTATAGTACACATTAAAAGAATTAGCAAACCAAGGAGCAAATGCATCAAAGGATAAACAAATGGAAAGTTGCATTTATATTGCAGTTATCACATAGTTTCTGTAGTTTGGCTATAATGCCTCTGCGATGTTCTAGTAATGTGTGGAATATCTATTACTCAAGAGATATGCCCTGGATTTCCTTTCCTAATAACATTAGCATGTGATTTATATGAGTTTCACTGTAACTTTGGTAAAAGCTGAAAAGCTGTCAAAATCAATATAAATTAGTGTTAACACAGAATTATTTCAGAATTTTAATAACATCTTTCCAACAACTTTTTAAACTGAATAACCTGTTAGCAGTGTGACTGGTCTGTGATCTAAAACAATCATTCACCTTATTATTTAAAGGAAATAACTTATAGCATTTGAAAATATGGTGACAGGAAGTAATGTATGAGACTAAAATCTGTCATTCAGATAATTAAGTTAAAAGGACATGGAGCCCTATGCTATAATTAAAATATGCTGATGTCTACATTTAAAAGCTAAAAAGCTAGCATGTCTCTAAGCCACTCCCCCCTTAAATACAAACAATATGTAACACTTTTCTTAGGCTACATCTTAGAATGGGTTACAGGTAGATTAAAGGGTGTGTATGCGTGTGTGTATGTGTGTTTACCATGTTTTAAATGATATGTAGAAAATGCAATGACTGTGATTAGTTTGTACTTTAAAGATCATGAAATATAAAAGAAAATAATGAATGTTAATGTATGAAATTCTGTTTAGTTCAGAATAGAAAAGATTTCTGTGTGTGTTTTATATGCAAGGTTTTAAGGATCAGTCATTAAAATCATGTACTTGTGCTCAAGAAATTTAAGTCTGTTCAGTCTTTTAAAAATTCTTCTGTTTGTTTAGCATTGGTAAGTTCACAGGAGTATAATTTTAGGATGTTCACACCCTGCTCACATTTAACTCTTCTAGAAAACCATGTGAATTGAGTCAAGACAAATTTCAAATTTAGACATTTGTTTGAAATATTTTTAGCAGTGGTGGCCCTTTTGTAACCACAGAGTTTCTTGGATACAAAGTACGTATTAAGTGTCACAGCTATAATATTAACTAGTGCACAAATTCTATGAAATCGTAGCAGTTGTTATGATTTCAGTAGCCATGTCTGCATCTTTGTTCCTTGAATCTCTCTCTGTCTTCCTATGTGTCCTGAACTGCAGCACGCACCAATCCTCCTATGGTATATAGCCCCTTGCCGGAGGAGGTGTAGAGTCCCTCAGATTGTGCCTCTGAGGACAATCCTCCAAGCCCCTGACAGCTCACCTTGCATGTGCATTATGGTTTCAACAATGAGTTGTGAGGAAAGTAACTGTCAGTATTTACTGTTCTTATTTAAGAATTTTCAAACAAAAGTAGGATATAGCCCAGGCCAGGGGACACACCTAAAATCTCAGCACTCTGGGAAGCTGAGGAAGGAGAATCACCAGTTCAAGCCCAGTCTGGGCAATTTAATGATTTAGTAAGACTCTCACTCAGAGGAAAACACAAAGAAAAGCTGGTTTGGATTTTAAGAGCTTTATAAATTTTGCCCATCACTTCTCAATCTTTGGCTAAGTTCAAGTACAACATAAATTTTGGCCAAAAGACATCAGACAGGTAAGAATTGGGTTCTGTAAGGCTATTTTAAAGGGCTGAATGTCAGTTTCTGTCTACTTTGGGTTACAATCTGCTAAGTCATTTAAAATTCATAGAATGTTTATTAATTAAATTCTAGGCCTCTACTTTTGAAAATTAACAAGTGCTAAATAAAATGATCCACTGATTGCTAGATTGGGAACATTTTTATAAAGAAGATGAAAATTAAATTTAAAATCAAGACACGACAAGTTCCCTTTTATATGTGAAGTTCTAACTGCAAGCATAGAAGCGAATACTTAACTGCAAGGAGACTGTTTTATGTGCCTTTAAATTTGAAGCTCCCTACAAATTGAAGAGGAATGTCAGGAGAATGCATCTGTTTAGCCCATTGCAGTTTGGGGAAAATTCTTTAAGAATATTGCATTAGCATCAAAATGGCGATGTGCAGATTGGAAGGATATTATGATGGCTTGAAAACTCTCACCAACCTTCACTTAATAACAGACAGGCAGCATCACAGCCATCTGGGTTGAGAACTGTTGGCTGGCTGTGTTCAATATTACAGCTTCCAAATGCAAAGCAGACAGAGAGGAGCGAGTGAGAGAGAGAGAGAGAGAGAGAGAGACAAAGACAGAGACAAGAGACAGAGAGAGAGTCTCTGTGTATCTGTACATGCTCTCTGGCAAAACCAAACATGAGAAATCAAAGAGATTTGCTGAACTACAAGCATGCAAAGGTCACTTACTAAGTCACCGGATTCCTGCTGTCTCCAGAAAACACTGCTTTGAGGTCAGGTTCTATTTGTGGGAAGAGAAATAAAGAATAGCAGAAGCTGCTCAGTAAATGATAAGGAGATAGAAAACAGAAAATATGGGGGAAAAACAAAACCCTAGAGCTCAAGGCAGGGAATCTGACATAAGGGTAAAGTATAACTCCTCTTTCATAAGCAGTGAAATTATAGAAACCCCCTTTCAATGTCTCTGGGTGTGAAATTGGCCAGGGCTACACCTTACGATATTCGGTGACAACCACAGGCGACCATGGGGGTGACGCTGTCGAGGACCATTTCATCAGTTTCCTAGCAGAAGATGCCTGTGATTTAGAGCTCTGTGCAGTAAATTAGACTTGCCTGCAACATGGGACTTTCAGACATGCACTGCTCTCCCGCCACGTGAGCATGTTTATCTGCGGAAAAGTAAAAATGCTTGATATGCTGCCTCGTAAATGGTCAGAATCTTCGTGGTAGCTTGCTAGCAATCTGATTTGCTTCCTGATAAACTTTCAACCCAGTTCCTGGTCTACTTAGCTTAAATCAACCACTTCCAAACAACAACAACAAAAAATTTGAGATCGTTTTTCACAGAATAAGTAAAAACACCATCCTACAACACGGAGTCACTTCATTGAAAGATTTTGAATGATCGTAACTCACATTTCAGTAAGATTTAGAGTTCAAACTGTGTTATTACTTCATTTGATTATAGTAGCTGATTTGCACTTTGTGTCTGGCATTTAACAGGAACACAAGAAGTAATTGTGAAGTTGTGAATTGACTATGTAATCTTCTTGCTCATGCAAGCACTGAATTGTTCAGTAACCCTAGTTCCATCCTTACCTCAGCTGTCTGGCCTATTGTGATAATTTCCACAGGGAAACAGCCTTTGAGAACAAACACTGCAGCTTTCCTAAAAACAGGGGAAGGCTTAGCTTGGCATTAGGTAAGGGAGTGGCTTTCTGCCTTAGCAGGAAGCCACTGCTTTATTTACCTGGTGCACCAATTTCCCCACCAGTCACTTTGAAGTCCCTTCCTATTCTATTAATCACTCAGTCACTGTGATTTCTTCTTACAATATTTTCCATCATGCTAAGCGATACTTAAGTACACTTTGGTATCAGATTGCTTTTGAGTTTTGTTCCATAATGTTTTCATTAAATGCATACACCAAAAGAGAAAGGAGTCAGGGAATAGAAATTACCATAGGAAAACTGTAGCCAGGCAGGTCTCATAAATAACGCTTTGTTTTTGCTATTGATGTCAATCCAGGCAAGCTTCTCAACGCTTATCTTTGTTATTCTGAACAGCACAGCTGCTAGCACTAGAGGTTATTCTAGGCTCTCTTCTTTCTGTAAGGAAACACAGATAGAACAATTGTAAATGAAACCATTTGTGAAGATCAAAATTGTGTTTTGTCACAAACAGAGAAGACCTCAGCATAACAATACATGTAACATGAACCAAACTGTAACTTTATTTATTGTGTAATAGCAAAACAAAGTGATGGAACAGGAAAAAAAGGATGATAAGCCATACAAAATGGTATTCTCATAGAATTCAGTAACTAAGTGGAAAATGTTTGTTTTCTAATAGTTTAAAAGTGTTACTGAGAGTGAAAGTCTTTAATATGTTTGAAAGCACATTAGGACACATGGTTTTCCACAAAACACTCCCATGAGCAATATGGGGGAATCGACTGAATGGTAATGGATCAACTCTCAGGAGCTGGCACCGCAGTAATCTGTCCTGGCCCCAAACGGCTCACATCTCTGTCAGATCCTCTCAGCTAGACTGTCCCAGAGATCTCTGATGTGCTTCTAGAACAGGACATGTCGAAACTGGTGCCTGGGCTCCATAAGGTGGAGTTGCATGGGTCTCCCTAGGCTGTGGGTGCCCAGACAGCTGGTGACATGTGATTCCTGACTGAATCTGTGCAGGCCGAGCAGATTAGCACTTCAATCCCGAGTCTTGTCACCAGAAAAGGCCTGGGAGGTCCTCAAAGCAGTGCAGGTAAGTAACTAAGCCTGCCCTCTGTGCACAGTGAGTTTGTGTATCCTCTGATCTTGCTGTGGAAAAAAATTCTTTAGCACAGGTCAGTAAGACACATACAGGCATGTATTAGGAATGAATTTAACACTACACATTCAAAGAAATACAATGCCAGCCCGCAAGACAGAGAGGGGCTTATTTGCTGGAACAGGGAAGATGTACACTTCTCTTTCTAAGCCAGAGACTTCAGGAAAAAGTGGCCCAAATCCCAGGGGGTGCTGTTCAATATTACAGATATGGGCCCAGTCTTATTTGTGTATTTCTCAAAATAGCTTAAGCATTGTTGTAATTCTCTCAACCTGTTTCTTTAGCTTAGGATCAGATTCCTGCTTTTCACTTCTTCAGTTTGGCCACATTATGGACTTACAGGACCCATGGATAAATAAAATATGGTATTTACACCCAGTGGAGTACTGCCTTGCCATAAAGAAGGATAATTTGAGTCATTTGTAGAAAAGTGGATGCACCTTCAGGACTGTGGGTTGTAATGATTTAGAAGGAAGGGAGCCTAAAATAAGGGAAGGTTGAGATGTACAGATTTGGATAATTTCAACTGTGTCCTGGAGTTCCCAGTACATCTGAGAGTATGACTTTTAGATATGACTTTCTTTGTCTCTTTCTTACCTTTAGACTGAGTAAAGAATATTCATTTTCAACATGTCAGAAGGCATCATCCAATTTATCGAGGGCCCCAGTAGAACAAACACAGTGAGGAAGGATAAAGTGCCTCTTGCTACCTGAACTAGACCATTTACCTTCTCTTGCCCTTGGGTATGGGAGCTCCTGAGTCTTGAGGCTGCTGGACCCTGGAATCACACGGGGTACCCAGGCCTCATCCTTCATGTACTGTTAACACAGAATCCTTAGATTGCATGGGGTAGCATGAACCAGAAGTCACTGGCATGTGATTCTGGAGGCTCCGACATCCAAGACCAAAATGTCACCATTTGCTGAAGGCCTCTGGCTCCACTGATTCATGGCAGAAAGGCAAACAGAAGGCACAGGATAGAGACTGAGGCGAACACAGCTGTTTTGCAGTGATGCGTTACTCCCTGCTCTTCAGTTCATGAATTAACCAGTTTGTGAATTTTGTGCCAAGTATTTTCTATTGTAACCCACCTCACAACCCCACTGCATTGGAGATTGGGTCACTAACCCATGGGCGTCAGAACACAGTCAAACCAAAGCACTGTACTTCCCGGGCCTTTGGACTCAGCTGAATTACCATTCTATCCTCTGTGGTTCTCATACTTCCCAGGGGCCCCCGTGGGACACCCTAGCTTCCGTAATCACAAGAGCCAGCTCCCATGATGAAACTCTTGTCTTATACCTATATATGTCCTGTGGATTCTGCTTCTCCAGAAAGCCCCAAATAACGTGGAGGGGTGGGGGAGAGGCAGACATTCCAGTTGGCTTTAAGGAAGCAACAATCCTCGTGGAACTGATTATGGGGAAGAACTCTGGGCAACCTCCTGCATCTGAAGGGACAAAGAGTCACCAGCAAGATTCACAAGCTTTCCATCACAGAGCCACAAAAATTCATTGGGCCAATGACCAGAAGGAATGTGAGAACAGATATATTAAAATCAAGACTCTGGAAAAGAACACAGCTTGGTCCAACTTCACTGTGTGAGGTATTGAACACTGAACCCAAGACCTCACACATCCTGGGAACAGCCCGTCACAAAACCCTGTCCTTAGGCCCATCACTGAAATACTGATTGTAATCTCCCGAGACTCTCAGAGCACCAGCTTACCTATGCCAGGGATGGCTCCCTCAACTCACAGAAATTCCTAGGTAATGAAGGTGTGCTTGCTGAAGATCCTCAGTGTGTGGAAGTTTGCTATTTGGCACCAAAAATTACTATGTAAAGTGCTCCCAGACCAAACAGAATTGTAGCCTTTAGATACCTATGCTGCTCTGCTATCACTATGCACTAGATTTGGGTGAAATGCCTTTTAAGAAGATGCTGATTTTCTGTAGAGTAAAATAATCAGTGGTGCCATTAGCAAATTAAAGGTGCAGACACTAAGACGTGGGGTTACTTTTTATGTTCAGGAAAATAAGGGTAAAGCATTAAATGTTGCAAAGTATAAGTGATAAGACAATGCTTATATTTTGAAAATTATGTCAATGTATGCATTGGGTTGTGCTGGTTAGAGTTCTCTGGGAGAACAGAATCAACAAGATACAAACACACACACACACACACACACATACACACACACACATGCACATACATATGCCCATAGGATCTTCGAGGAACAGAGGCACGAGTGTCCACAGTAACCATCTGTGGGCTGGGAGCTGGAGGACACAGAAGCTCAAAAACCTCTAAGTGGAGGAAGGAGAGGAATCAATGATGCAGCACCAGTCTGAAGTCAACAGCCAGGATCTCCCCTCTCTCTGGAGAGTGCTGGCATGAATTTGCTTTGGAAGACTGAAGAAACTCAATTCGTAGGTCCACAGGTGGCCAGACCAAGAGACACCCCCATAGAAGTGGAATCGGACTCTTCATCACCCTTCTCCTTTCCCTTTATTCCATGCAGGCTGCAAGCCCGCTAGTCGGTGCTACCTTCACGGGGTGTGTCTTCTCCCTTCAGTGTGCTGCCAACGTGGCCTCCATCACTGGAAACGCCACACAGACGCACTGGCAAGGAGTTTCCCTGCTATGCTTGGTGTTTCTTAACCCAGTCGGGTTGACATAACACAATCAGTGGTCACCATATCTAGATTACAAGATCTTTAGTATTGCAAAAAAGAAAATAATAGTTACACTTAACATTTGAATATACTCAGTAAAATTTAAAGCAGCAATATCCTAAAATTGGCTATGAATGCATAATAAGAAATAATTTAATTGTCTTCAGCACACTTTGTCTATGAAAGGACTAGAATATTTCACAGTACAAATGTTACTGGATTTCACAAAGGATGTGTTTTAGTTAATCTTATTGCTAAAGTGAAATACCCAACACCCAAAGTTAAAGAAGAGAAGGTTTAGTGTAGCTCACAAAACTTGTAGAGGTTTCAGTTCGTAGCTGGGTTGCTCCAAGGAAGATTGGCATGGCGGAGGAGAGAAAGGCCATAGAGGGCAGAAGGCAGCAAAGCAGCAAAATAGTGAAGAAGCAGCAGGCAATGACAGCCATTTGGGCAGATAGCATTCACACCCAGGGTGAGACATTCTTCATCTAGCCCAGAATTATGCCAAAATAATCAGCAGAATAATTTAGCAATCTCACACCTTTGATCTCAGCATCACACACTCTAGATCCAGCCACCTCTAAAAAGCCCCGCCTATGACTGCATGAGGCTTTGGGGGAACATCCAGACAGAAGCCATAACAGAACAGGTACCAAAGATTTTAAAGTTTTGTGAAATAGGATATGGTAGAACAAGAAAGAGAGACCTACTGACAGTAACATTTGCTAGAAATATTATTACTTCAAATTCTATCTCAGGTGATACAGGAATCTCCTCCATAAACTGCTCTGTCAACCTGGGAACTTACGACTCATCTACTGGAGATGCTGCCTACCAATCAGGAGCAGCAGTGCGCAATGCCCATGGAGTGAAAATGCAGGGGCTGCCAGTGGACTCACCTCCGTTGAGCCCCAAAAGTCAAACAGTAGGGAGAAAAGGCAGGAGCGGGGTGCTCACCTCTGTCACCCTGAAAGCAGAGGAGTTCTCCCAGGTGACCCCACCTTGGAAGCCTTGGTTCCTAGGAAGGCAAGGATGATAATTCCTGGAGGACATGGTCATTTTTCGGCTTCTGGATTAATTGATGTCTCACTGCTACTGCCTATTAAGTGGGAAAAAATCAATTCAAAATTTACATCGCCTTGTTGAAGATGTGTCAGGACACTTGTATGTCATTTTTCTCTGTTGAATGAACACAGGACTCTGAATGATAACTTAGCTACTCCTTCCAGCCCTTACCTACCTGCTGTCTTGGTATCAGACTCTGCCTCTGGTCTCTAGGTTCTGTTCCATTACCATCCCATCCTTATTTTCTCCTTACCTCATGTGAAAATGGGAACAATCTCTAGAGGTGATGTTAGGATAAAATAGGTTAAGAGGTATGTACTGCACATTTGCACCTTTTCTTCTGTAAATATACAATCCTATAAATTATGGTTGTTTTCACCTATAAAGTTCCAACTGCTTATCTCTAAAATGTTTTGATATGAGTCCTTTGGTTTTATTTCAGAAATCTCCAGGAATAAAGGTTATGCTGCACCTCAGTAAATTCAGTAAAACATGAACTCTCACATATTTTTAACACTGACATCTTTTGAGCTACTAAGAATTACCTGTAAGCTCACAGTCTTGGCTTGTAGCTCAAGTTTACAGTAGAGAAGAGATATCACTGACCTAGACATTCTCCAACTCTAGGATGAGGAGGGCTAAGACACCAAGGCCGACAGGGCTGGTGGTAGCCTTTCACCCAAGTCAAGGATATCTTCATCATTGAAAAGCCTTCAGGATTCTTTTATATTTATTCTACCTCTTCCCATGCTAGAAACTGAGTTTGTTATGTAATGAAAACATGCCAAAATTTGAAGACCATTCTGAAGTTCCCCAAAGTTTAGCTCAATATATCTTTCAGTTGAGATTGAATGATGCTTAATTTTCATTATGCATTGTATATTTTTGGTTATTTAATTCATGTTAATTATATATATTTATTTGATACATAAAATTGTTTCAAAAGCATATATATGTGTATATATATGTGTATATATGTATATATATATATTATACATACTTAATTTTGTGGGTATATATGGTGAACACTGAAACTATTATCTTATCAGTTTCTATGAACAATACATTGCTATTAATCATAGTGAGTAGATCATACAATAGATATCTTTAACTTATTCCTGAAATTGTATATCATTTCATGAACTTCTCCCAAATAACTAAACCCACCATACCCCTTCTGGCTATTTCTGTAAGTTAGAAGTCTTTATATTTGAGATGATGTGGCACTTGTCTTTCAGTTCCTGGATTGTTTTATTTAACACATCACCCTCTAGATTCACCAACGTTTTCAAAGACTCCAAAATTTCCTTCTTTTTGGGGGTTGCAGATTTCTCCACCATTCATACATACCACATTTTCTTTATCCCTTCAAACACTGATACTCACTTCACCATTATTTACAAAAAATATACCTACATCTACAAACCACATTAGGTTTAAATTTGTACCTTCCCATATCTGTCTTTTTTTACCAGTTAACAGGAGTGATGAGAAAGGTGGAAGAGAGAGAGCAAGGGAGAAAGAGAGAGAAGCAGATATAGAGAAAGACAGAGACAGAGAGACAGAGATAGAGAGAACACAAGATAGAAACTGAGATATCTTGAAATTAGTAAATTCATAAAAGAAGTATAATAGAAGTATAAGTCTCTTTTAGTTTTGTATCTTATTTGGAGTAAATTCTAGTTTTGCTACAGAGTATCAGTTAATAACAGGATTGCCATCTAACTTACCAAAGCAGGAAGAAAAATATGAAATATGTTAAGAATAAAAGAAAATAAGAAGCAGAATTCATAAAGTGGAAGAAAAAGGGAGGCAGAGAAAGCAAAGCAGTAAAGTATGATCACATCCAACATTTATTGAAGGTTATTTATGTGCTCATTTCATATTTGCAACAATACTGCAAGCTTGGCATTTAAAAATTTACAAATCAAAATACTGAGTCTCTGGAAGTCAAGTAACTTATTTAACTACCATGTGGGGAAACCATACCTAAAATATGGCCATGCAATCCCGGTGTGCAAGCATGTCATTATCAATGATCAATTACACTACGGTGTCTGTTCTTAGTGTAGTACTGTTTCAGATTTTCTCATGAATTTTTTCTTGGCTCTCATAATAAATACAGTTCATAGTAAATAAAAATTTCATCAGGGGAAAAGAATCACAGAGCTTCCAGGAATAACTGCCAAAGTATGATAATGCATGGCTGACCTTTCATGCAACCTTCGCTGTAAATCTAATAGAATAATCGTCTCATTTTAAATTCCTAAATTCTTAGTTTTATAAACACTAGTACTCTGTCATACCTGCCTGTATGTTAGGCATTTCAAGGAAAGGAAAGAACTCTTCATCAATTGATAGACCTTATCTTTATTGTCAATGGAAACTGTGCCTTGTAATTACTATTAGGAATTTAAATACTGAGAGATTTTTCTAGCCATTATAATCATGTGCTTGGAAATAAGCTCTTAAAAATCCATCATAAAATCAGCTTTGAGATTTGCACAGCTATCAGAATATGTATTGAGCAATGGAAAGTAGATTGGTGGATTTTAGATTTATGACATATCAATTAGATGATAGGTGAAATTCTAAAGATCCAATGGAGTTTTCATAAGCATCCAAGGTTTCTGGAAGTTATTCAAACTTTATCTCAAACCAAATGAATTTTTACTTAAAAAAATAATAAATCAGATAGTATACCCTGTGAAGCTAAGCCCTTACATACAAATTAGAATAAGCCTTTCTAGGTTTGGAGGACTGGTTTGTGTGTGTTGGTGACCATTCATTTCCTCCTCAGCTGTCTTACACCTTTATGTGACAACTATGTGACATGGAAATGAAGGCAGCAAAATAAATAAGACGATAGCCACTTGCTCTCAGACGCGGCACAGTGTGGTAAAAGACACAGCACGCAAAACATACGCCACTTTGGTGAAGTTAAGCACTAACAGAGGATCTGGTTAGGCTGGCTTGCATTCTGAGAACAGTAATTTCTGCCAGGCATTGTGGTTGAAGTAAGGGGATTGCCAGGAAATTTCTCTTGAGCAGAAATGGCATTTCAGTAGAGTTTTGAGTATATTAATTAGATAACATAAGTTTTATCCAAATTTCTAACTCACAAACCCTTCACAAATTGTGAAGCTTCTCAAAATTGACCCTTATAAGGCCTAACTCTTATTTCCCCCGAATTCTGTGGTTTGATGTTCTGGTAAGTCCTTTGAAAGCTAGTGTCTTTCAAGTACTATGACCTAAGCCTTGTATTACTTACGATGGGAAATCATTGTTTCTGTCAAGTGGGAACCTTGTTTCTTCTTTTAATAGTCAAAAACATTAAATGGTAGGATTAGTCATCCAACATGAATACAATTTCTGAGACAAGTGGTACCTGGGAGCACACAGGAGCCCACGCTGAGAGCCTGGCCCGGGGTTCGCCTAGCCAGGAGCCTCAGGGCAGCACTGGACCTTCATGTGTAGCAGCATTTAGACAGATCTCTACATCTGTTATTGGATTAGTCACCTCCCCAATATTCCTGGGCCACTCTTCCAGCTAAAACCCCCATCCTCACTCTTTCAGCTTCAGTGCCTCCTTAGTCTAAATCTCATTTTTATCTTCTGCAGCTTGCTTCAGTGCAGGAGACTAATAGAATCTTTCATGTACCTCTTTTCACTTCACGCAAACCCTGCTTCCTATAAACTCCACTAGACTGTCCCAGTGTTGAAAGCGTGATTCTGGAGCCTTGAACTTCCAGAGAAATTTTAAAAAACATTTTATTTGCTGTAGGTATATTTAAGGAAGCATTTAACACAGCATTTAACATTTAAAGCAAATCAGGCTGTACTGCTCTTCAGATTTACTCCCATTTCATTTTTTTATTTCTCTAGAAAGGACACTGTGATGATTCTATATCTGACATAGGAGATGATGGCCTAGGCAAACCACACCAACTGTGTGGAATGTGTCAGTGATCAGAAAAACCCATGCCTAACAGATGGAGCAAGATGTTTCCTAAAAAGAGAGGAAATGCACAGAATGTGGAATCTTAAATGACATCAGGCCTATGGCTCAGAACCATGAACCAATGAGAAAAGTGTTGTATTTCAGTCCTTCATTTAAATCTAGCTCTGTTGCAGGCACCAATCAGAGGATGTTCTTTCAAACCTTCATTTGCATGTAGGCACAACCAATCAAAAGACATTGCTCTTGATTGTTTATTTACATGTGGCTGGAAACCAAGAGAGGTTTGCAGTAGGAGAGTCTAATGATTGTGCCAGCCCAGGTAGGTTTTCACAGGATGCCTGTCTCTGCTCCTTATGTGCATGAGGAATAGGTCAGTCCATGTATTTTGGACACCAAAGACCCCTTTCCCCTTGTCCTGGGGGCTTTTTCACCACCCCTACTTGACCTCCCCTGCAGAGCACAGTTCTTTTTGTGCCTTCTCTAAGTCTACACTTTGCTGGTTTCTCTTTGTGTCTCATCCAACTCTGTTCAGGACACCGAGAATCTTGAAAGAAGCCTCACAGGACCCACCATCTAAAAACAGTTGATTGGAAGACTTTTCTCAAGGTTGCACAGAATGTACTAGAGAAGTTAGCTTTTTCTCTGTATTACAGAGATAAAGAAATTTAAAGATGTGATGAGATCCAACCTCATTGCTTCCAACTCCTTAATTTTTGCAGAAAGGGAAACCTAGATGCAAAGTCTCACTACCTACCATTTACTTAGTATAACTTATTATAACTTGTTAATTCTATAGCATCATCTGTGTCCTATCTGCAACTATTTAATTTTCATGATTGAATTGGAATTCTTCCCTGGCTAAAATATTTTCCAAGCTTGACCATGAGAAGTGAAGGCTGTGTTTCCTTTCATCTCTTCCAAAAGTGAATGAAACAGTTTGAAAAAATCAATAAACAAATAAATAAATACCCAAACCATGAAGGAAGAATATGTAAGAATTGAGGATAGTGAAGGTTCAGTGAAAATCAAGGAGGTAAAAAAAATTGTGAAATCAGAAAGAATGTTATATAGTTTATGTCTTGACACAACTGAATGCTGAGTTAAAGGCAAGAACATTGCCTTCTCCAGGAATTGTCCTCTGACTTTCCTTTCTCCACATTTTTACCTTGTGTCTTTCTTACAGATAAAGTCACTTAGACTGCAGAGCAATCAAACAGGTGATACTCTTTGAATCAAACCTGTTGATACTTTTATTTTTAATCGAGTCTCAGAAAAAAATTACTGACTCCTTATAGATACAAGTTCTGCAGTGTTGAAAGATTTTAATGTGTAACAGTGGAAAGTTTTTCCCACTGAGTGGTATTAGTTATGCAGAAAAAATTAAATTGCTTGCAAAACCAGTAAACCAGGAAAACTCTCAATAATATTTTATCAGAAATAGTCCTTATTAGTCAAATCCACATATACTATCCAAATAGTCAAGAAATGTCTACAAAACATTACAGTATTGCTGTCTTGGAAGGACATGGTTAGCATAAATATTTTTATTTTTAAAATTCCAAAATAATAAGTTTTCTACTCTCAGATGTCAATTAATATGAATTTAATAACAACAATGTATTTTCACTTTCCAGAAAATGACATAATTCAAAATTTACCTACCTTAATTTGGCCTTTTCAGATGACATGATCATTTCAATCACTTCTCTAATTGATATTTATATTGATCTGTGAATGTGGAATGTTTCTAAATAGATTAATATGCCAAAAATTTCCCATAATTTTTAATGAAAAATAAAATGCTATCATGAACACTGATTTTTTTATCAAATTCTGTATCATTTCATATCAAGTTAACATGGAACTTAGATATCACTTAATCCTTAAAATATGTAGATGGGAAAGAAGACCTAATTTATTTTTCAACATAGAGGAAGAGAGCTTATGTCAGAAAATGTGATTAAAATCTAACACTTGTCTCTTAGCAAAACTGCAGATTCGATGAGAACTTGGAAAGAAGGTACTAGGTGCTAACCTATTATGCAAAACTCTCTAATTTTCCATGCTCAATCACTCAACTTGTGATTACCCAAAGTGAAAGTGGAACAGCTGTCATGGTATCCAGTAATGGGGTAGGGGATATATTTGACCTCAAGATTGCAGAAAAGACTAAAATGTAATTCCACCACCCTAAGTGAAATTTCAAGACTCAAGCACATCAATGACTAACACAAAAAAATATTTAACAAAATGTATGCATAATTCATAGCACTGAATGGATCTCTAATATTATCAACTGTTTTTAATGCTTTCAAATTTAAAAAAGATACATTAAAATCTGCAACAAAGAAAATGTGCTTAAAGAGACAGAAATTGATTCTTTGGTTAATATAAAATCAGCATTCCTGGCACAATAAAAAGACCAATTATATTGCAACGATTGCAGTGTTAAGTGTAAGTCTATTAATTGAACACATATTTGCTGAAAGCCATCTTAGATTTTTGTTGCTACTTAACAAATTACCAGAAACACGGTGGCTTAAAGGAGTGCAAGTTCCTTTAGGTCAGAGTTCTCTAGGGCAGAGTCCAGGCAGGGTGAGCTGGGATTTCCTTCTTAGGGCTTCAGAGGCTAAAGTTAAAGTGTTCCTTTGGCTGATTTCTCTTCTCATGGCCTGGGGGAAGGAGCTGCTCACAAAATCATTTCCAAGATTGGCGGAATTCAGTGCTTCGGTGGTATAGGAAGGAGGTATGCATTTCCCCTCTGGCCCTCAGTCGAGGGCTGTCTCACTCCGGCAAGCTGAACTCACTCTGTGCCACATGGCACATGGCCCCTAAGATCTCCCAGTGAGGAGTGGCACCCTTGGCACTGGAATTTCTCTGACTTCCTGTCTCTGACAACCAGAGCCAGGTGGCCAGATTAGGCCTACCTAGCTAATCTTCCTAACTTCGTGACCAGTGACCCTAACTGCATCTGCAAAGTCCTTTCCCATCAGTGTGGAGCTGGGGTTTAGGTGACTATCTGGGGCAAGAGGTGTGTACCTCAGGGGTTGAAATTCACAAGCCACTGTTAAGCCTTAGTCCCTATTGTGTGAATGGAGGACTAAGAGACAGATAAATCCTCACCACCATGATAGTTTAAAATGTTTTAGTGAGGGGGAGAAGAGCAGTTTAAGAATCTGAGTGATATTATACTGATAAATATAATGATATTTCACAAAAGGTGTTTTATGTTGGGTGGTAACACATGTATCCTGAAAAATAAATCTAGAACCAGGGAAGAGTTTGGTCAAAAGATAGAAAAGTTAAATTACCCCCAACAGAGAAGGTGATATTTGAATAAAAACCTAGGCAGGTATGTGAGCAACATACTCAGGTGCAGAAAGGAATGTTCTGGGAGCGGTGTGTGCACAGCAAAGTCTCTGAAGCAGGATACCGTCCGGGAGGCTCGCGGTTTCCTACACGCTGGGGAGCGCGTGCTGGCTTTCACAGCACGCGTGACGGGAAGAGATTAAAACAGAAACGCTGGGAGTGAGGTGCAGTGGTGCAGGCCTCGAAGCACAGACACTCGAGAGGCTGAGCCAGCAGAATCTTAGTCCAAGGCCAGTGTAGGCAACAAGCCCCTGACTTAGAAGAAGAAAAATGTTGGGGAGGTAGCTTAGAAGTGGGGCACTTCACTAGCATGGAGACCTATGTTGTCCCCAGTGTAGCAAAAGAGTGAAGGGAAGGAGAGAGGGAGGAAGGGAGAGAGGGAGAGAGGAAGGGAAGAGATGGTGGAGGGAAAATGCACCCATAGGAGAAGAGTGGATACAGAAGAGGCAGGCAATAGCCTGAGACCCTAAGCTTGTAAACCACAAAAAGACACTGACTAGTAGTATAAATGAAACAGAAAACTGTTGCAAGGCTGGAATGAAGATGTCTCAACAAGCTTGGTCATTCTGCTGTGCTGGAGGCAGAATTCAGGGGAACTAGAGGAGGGTAACTAGGACACTGCGGCGACAGAGGTGAAGGAAGACGTGGCCTCAGACTTCAGTGACAATGTGGACAGGACAGGAAGCTGTTCCATGATGGATCTGTTTCTAACAAACATCAGGAAGGCTCTGACTTGAGGGAAAGAGAAATGAATTAAAGATAACTCTAAGGGTTTTAACACATGGACAGGAAGAATAAAGTAACCCAACATTGAAGGAGACATATATATGTAACAAATATGGCATGGGGGAAGTAGGACTTCATTTTGAATATATCTATTAGATATGAAATGTAGGTCTCAGGTTAATAGCTTGACATATATGAGTTGTAGGCATAATTTTTTCATCTATGGTGGATACAGTCATGGTGGTTAAAGCCGTGTGACTCTACAAGGTAGACAGTGAGTTTAGAAAGTAAACAAAATAACATAAGACATAAAAACAAGCCATGGAACACTGATAACCAGAGCTGGAGACTATCGGCAGAAGGCAGAGAAGCAGTGGGCAGTGAGGTGGGAAGCAAAACATTGGAATGTGGGAGCACAGGTGCGAGAAGACACAGGTGTCTCACAGGGGAGAATGTGCTATGTTCAGTCAAAGGCTCTCGGTGCGTTGCCTTCACCTACATTTGCTGCTCTGACAAAGTTCCAAAGATTGAATAATTCATAAACAAATTAATTTTCTTTCAGTTCTAGAAAGCTGAAATCTAAGATCAAGGTGTTTTTACCAGCATCTGGTGAAGGTCTTCGCTGGTCAGCTTTTCACTGATGGACCAAAATGCTTGACATATACAACCTAGAGGAGACGGAGTTTATCGCAGCTCAAGATTTGCTTTGTGAGGTTCCTACCTGGGCAGCTGTATTCAAGGCAGGGAATCATGGCAGAGAACCATGGGGAGGAAAGATGTCCGATCCATGACCTCCAGGAAGCAGAGAAAGGGAGACAGGCCCCAAGGAAGTGGACACAGGGCCCCAAGGAAGTGGACACAGGCCACACAGTTCCCAAAGTCACAACCCCGCAGCCCACCCTGTCTGACCCAGAAGGGCACCTTCCCAATCTGCTAGGTACCTCTCAAGTGACCAAGCTGACAATCAAGGCCAACTTTCTCAGTCTTGTACTCTCACACAGTAGAGGAATAGAACTGCAGAACAGCCTAAATCAATTTCCACCAACCCTTTTCTAAAACAATAATCAATTCATAAAGATGGAATCCTTATGACTAAACCAATTCCTCAAAGGCCCCGCTCTCATTGTCTCTACAATGGGGTTAAGTTTCACATGGAGTGGACACATCCCATCGTAGCATAGGGAAGGGTAAGGGAAGAGCAAAGAACCGGCTACTGGCCTTGCAAAGTAGAGAAAGTCTACCTGGACAGCAAATTCAGCTTGTTTTGAGCATTTTAGGGCACAAAATAAGAGAAGAAATTACTGACCAAGCAGATTGAAAAGAGTTTTAACACCTTTTCCTGTAACAAGGTCAAAGAGGACATTAGCAGACATGGAAAGTGATGGGTTCAGAATAAGGTTTTTAAAAAGGAAAACAGTAGGGTGTTTGTCTGCCAACGGGAATGATTGCTATGGAACGAAAAACTGACAACGTTTCAAAGAGGAGGGAGAAGCTGAAAAGACTTTCTTGATTAGGCCAGAGGGAGCAGGGCTGCTGCCATAATCAAAGGAGCACAGAAGGGCAGGGCACAGAGAGTCTGCTGGGGACGCAGGAGGAATATTCAGATGCAGATTCTTGTGGCTCTGCAGGTAAGGGGGTGATTGTGCAGGGGTGTGTGTGTGTGTGTGTGTGTGTGTTTATAGTTGCCTCTGTGCTCCCAGTTTAATGGTATTGTCACTTTGTGTTCTAAGACAAGAAATCCTGGAGTATGGAGCAGAGCCCCCCTGAGCAGATTAGCGTGACTCCGCCCTGGAATAACCTTGGCCTGACTTAGTGCAGCCGAACCCAGCCCCTGCGTCTCTGCTCTTCTGTCTGTGAAGGGTGAAAATTGAACCAATTACTCTGTTGGTGTTGAATATTAATATTTTACAACAATCATATTTTACTGGTGTGTTTGGTTTTAATTCATACCTGTAAGTTCACCTCGTATTATACATCGTTCATATCAAGGTAAAAAAAGCACAATAGAGGAATATACAAAACATTATCATTCCAGAAGAAATAATACCTCTAATCAGGGCACATTATTCTTTTGCAAATTGTCAGGGCATGATTTATTTTTATCACAGTGTGTATGTAGGTTTGTAGGTCATTTCCCCTCAAAAAATAGTTTCCTGGGATCTCAGATTACCTATGCAAACACTGAGTGTCTGAAAATTAAATACTTCAGCCTAGAAAAGACCTTAGACATGATAATCTAAGGTTGTCACTTTTCACACAAGGAAACAAACCCGGAGAAAATGAGGCAACCATTCTGGAATTACTCCCTGCCACATGCAAGAGCCTGCCCATCCACAGGCTGTCAAATGAGTAGGTGGGTTTTTTCTCCATTATTCACAGTAATTACCATGTACTATGTATCTTTCTGGATTTGAATTACACTTGGTTATTACTTAAAGCCAGAGTACTATTTTCTGGTACATACATTTTAATTTTTGCTCATTTAATTGAAGTGTTTTTTAAAACTCATTCCTTAGTTGATAATTTTGCATTGAATGTTTAGTATTTATTATGAAGGGCTAATTTCAACTTTAAAATTGGGAATGCTGCAAGCAAACTTAATAGATAACATTAGTGATAATGTGGAGTTTAATTAAGTAACAAAAAGTTATTCCACTCAGAGAGAGATAGCTACTCTCAGGAAACAGTCTTTTATGTTATCTCTTACTCCAAGATGTGTGGCACTAGGCTTGGAACTGGCCATGGAGAAGCACTGGATGTGGTCTGTGCTCCCCAGAAGCTGGTGGCGTATCAAAGCAGCAGAAACAGAGAACGACTGCTCCTGGCATTGATAAATGATGGAACAGCGGCCTGCACAGAGGAGGGGCTGGTGTTAAGCCTAAGAAGTCAAACCTACATCCCTAGTACAGCTGGTGGGGATGTCTAGCTGGATAAAGATGTGTGAGCAAATTAACCTGCTAAAGGTGAGGAGTTAAACAGCTTTTCAAGTCAAGTATAAAAAAGAAAGAAAAAAGAAGCCAGAGAGAAGACAGCATTCAGCAAGAGAGGCCAGGCTCTCTGCAGCAGCAGTATGCCAGGCAGCGGACAAGGGGGCATGGGAATGAGTGTGGATGAGACAGTACCCGCAAGGGCGCACAAGAGAGGGGATGAGACTGGGTGTTGATTAACTGCCAACAATTTCACTGAGCAATTATTCTTCATGGCAATCTTAGGCTTCAAATTAATGATTTTAGCTCCATTTAATAAGAGATAAACAAGTCAGAGAATCAGGAATCATCAACCCTACAGTGTAGCTGAGAAGTAGAGTTAGCCAGGGTATTGTGGCAGAAATCCTGTGTTCTCAGCCTGGGGCAGTTACCTTTCCCACTATGAGGACAGAGTAACTGTCATTCACAACGTAGAGCAAGAAAGGTTCATTTAACTTACGGTTTGGGAGGTTTCGTCCATGATGGACTAATGGCTTAGAAAAAGGCCTGGTGTTGGAAAGTTACTCAACACATGGCACCCAATGTGGGGAGAGAGAGAGAAAGAGAGAGAGAGACACAGAGAGACACAGAGAAAGACACAGACAGAGAGAGAGAGAGAGAGAGAGAGCCAGAACAAGAACAAGAACAAGAACAAGAACAAGAACAAGAACAAGAACAAGAACAAGAACAAGAACAAGAACAAGAACAAGAACAAGAACAAGAACTGCATTCCCAAACAGCCTGTCCGCAGTGACTCATCTCCAACAGGTCCCTCCCCATCAGTACGCTCAGCTATGCATCTATGAGCTCATTACTTATGAGTACAGCACTGCTATGATCCAATCACCTTCCAAAAGCCCCAGCTCTGAATATATGAGACAATGAGCGGACCTCTTAGGTATAAACCATAACTTTCCACCATGGCCCTCAAAAGGCTCCTGTCGTTTCCTTATGCAAAATGCATTTAGTCCATTTCTAAGCCACTAAGGTCTTGACAGTTTCCGCACTAGCCAATCACAGTCCAAAGTCTCCTTTGAGCCTCAAGGGAAACCCCTAGCCATGAATCTCTCTGACATTCAAATGAAGTTAAAGTACTTCCAACGTACAATTGCATGAGTAAGCATTTTCAATTGAAAAGAGAGGAATGATGGCTAGAGTGAAACTAATGACAGAAACATTACATTCTGCAGTTCCATGCCTAGCATTCTGGACACTCGAGGGTGAGATGTGAGCTCTAGAGCCCTTGACCAACCTAGTTCCTAGAGCATGGCTCTTGGGAGCCCATGTGGCCTCTTACATGGGTTGACTCTGCTCACTGTGCCTTCCTCAGCAGATTCCCCAATTCCTGCCATCAGCAACTACCTGGGACCACCGCTACACCGTCAGCTTCATCACTGCCTGGCTTCTGAAGCCCTCCTTTGAAACATAAGTGGACACATCCCTGACCCCACGCCTCTTACATGCCTGTAAAACTAGCGCCATGTGAGTGATGCCAGGATCTGCCACTAACCTGAGCAGGAGCAGGCCCCCAATGATTATGGCTAAACACACTGTGTTCCAGGATGGCTGAAATCAGGGAAATACTTCTCACGACCCTAAATAAACAGGATACTCTTGGGCTGTCTTTGCAAAGCCAAGTGTTTCAAAGATGTTTACCATTCTATACCATTCTATACTTGTGATGAGTAGAGTCTGGTCAGTTCATGAGATGCCATAAAGACTTCATTCTTATTGTCATAGTGCAAAATACTTGGTTTTAATCTTAGCAATCATACCACATGTAACCTTGACTTTGCACACTCTTCTCTGGCCAAACTGCCAATCTTTCACATTTTTGCCTGTTTTATATTCCCAATTCTCACTGTAAAATAACTAAAAACATTTAATGTGACTCATGCCACAGCCTGAACATTGGGCTGCCTTGGAATTTCCTTACTTGTACTAATTAATCTGCCACCTTTAAATTCAGTTTCACAGTATCTTGAGACATGGCAACATGTGGACAAGAATTTCTGAGAACATGTTGTGAATAGGCCCTAGTCAGTTTACAACAGAGGAGACCTCATCATCTGGAAACTCCTGAGCCTGGCCTTCTCTC
Source organism: Dolichotis patagonum (assembly GCA_004027295.1). NCBI lineage: Eukaryota > Metazoa > Chordata > Mammalia > Rodentia > Caviidae > Dolichotis > Dolichotis patagonum. Next base: position 9,937 of record PVJX010006549.1, on the reverse strand, counting down.
TGCATGCTTCTGTCAGCATTTTGTCTTCTGTGCTCCAACCAGAGTCACCCACCATGCTCTTCTTACAGCACTGTAAGCATTCTCTTGTCTACAGCTCCAAACCTTTCCAAACTTTTCCTGTAAACTGTGTCCAAAGAGTTCTAAATAACATAATCAGTAAGAGTCACAGTAATAAACCTACTTCTCTGATACCAATTTTCTCTATTAGTAACCATTCCTATGACTGGGTCAAAATACCTGGTATCCAAAATTTAAAGAAGGAAATGTTTATTTTGCTCGAGATTTCAGCTCAGAGTTCATCAAAGATGAACATAGCAACTCCAAGATCCAATCACTTTTCTAATAGCAAGTTTTCTGAGATCTGAACACCCAAGTCTTATGTGGACATTTTAGATCTGAACTATGACACAGATACTTGAAAGACTAGTGCAGGAGTTCCTCCTAAGCTCTATAGTTCAAGACCAACTTGCACAATACAAGGATGTCTTTCCTAGTCTCAAAGAAATAGGGAAAAATGGGGAAGAGAATTATGGATTTCCTAATTCAATGGAAGAATTTCTCATTTTGCCATGAAGAATTTTAATCTTATTTTCAAATTATCTGGGGTTTTTTGTTTGTTTATATTTCTAGAGAGATGGCAAAGGGAGGGAAATCTTTGAATGGTATTTAGTAAGAGACTGACATGATTCAATATTGATTGTTTTTTGATGGGGAAATTTTAAAGAGTTTGTCAACAGACTGAATATATGTGAAAAAATTACATATATATATATTCGGAGACTGTTTAGGAGTGCTTTAAAAAATCAATGTTAAATTACATATTTAATCATGTATAGATTTAATTAGATACATTGAAGAAACATTAAAAATGGTGAATTGACAGTCGGTGTGCAGTCAAAGATAGGTGTCCCATCACAAACCTTGGGAATACAAAATTGCAATTGCACAGATTTGAATTGTGAACGGCCCAAAATATTTCCAAGTCCTGATCTCTGAAAATAGAGAATGTGACTTTACTTAGAAGTAGAGCCCTTGTAAATGTAATCATGAAGTCCTACTGTCCTAGCCTCCCAAATGCTACTGTCATTAAAGGAGGTGGGTCACACAAAAAATGTTCCCCGAGGAAAGTAGACAAAGACCACAGTGATGTAGCTACACCAGGATTGCCAGCAGCTGGCAGCAAGCAGGAGAGAGGGAAGGACCGGGTGTTTCCTCAGAGCCTCAGAAGGAACCATCCCTGAGAGGACTTATATTTCAGACTTGCAGTCTCCAGAACTGTACTTTGTACTGCTTTAACCTATTCAGCTTGTGGCACTTTTGTTACTGCACCTTGAGAAACCAATAAAATAAGATGCATTATGGGTAGGGCATGTTACTGATTCAGATTATTTTCATTGGTTAAAGTTAGCATTATGGTAGTGAAATTCACAAAGAATTGTGCACACGCAATTTGAAGAATAAAAGAGATCTGAGCTGAAATATAGTTTTTTCTTAAAATCTTTTTGTTGAGTAAATGATTAATTTTCTTAATATACTCTTCTCTTGAATTAAGTATTATTTCATCAAGATGGCATTAGCAGCCAATTCAAAGTCGCTGTTAAATTACACATTCCTGTTATGTATTTCAGTACACCTTATAGCTCATGGTACTGTATACGTCTCCCTTCCACCCTTGTGTCCCATTTCTGAAAAGTCTAGAGTGTGGGGACATCAGGGTGGAGCTGCTTATTGCCTGATAACCAGTGCCTTAGCTAAGCTCTCCAAGAACACCCAGAGGACACGGGCTTCACCTGCGAAGGGAGAAAGTCAGGAGCAATAGGGCCATCAGCATTAGGTCACCCAGGGAAACTGTCCTCAGAGGTGGGCGGTACTCTCAGGGCAGCTGCTGTGTAGTATCAGAATCCAGGTCACAGGAGGGCAAGTCGCTGGTGGGAGTGTGTGACAGTGTCTCAGATAGTTGCGATTCTGCCCCCAGATAACAAGCTCAAAGCGGCAGCATATTCACTCACCTTCAGCAGCTGCAGCAGTGAGTCAGGCTGATCCTGGGGCTGTGGGGATGGATAAAACTTAGCGCTGTTACCACATTTACTAAAACAAAGGAATCACAGTTAGCCCAAGAGAAGGCTAGTAGCAGCTACCAGGCTTAGACTAGGGTAGCTCTCTGCCATTCTGCGATCTCAGTGTCACCATGGTCACAGCAGTGTGCAGTGGGGAGGGGGCGTGGCTAGAAAACCTGTGAAAAGGATTCAGAAAGGCGACAGGGGTAGCTGCAAACCTTCACAAATTAAATAGAATGTCAAAGGAAACAACTACTTAAAGGAACCATGTTCTAAAGCTTAGACTGGAATATAATAAGGTGAAGAACTGAAGACTCCATTTTAAACATTGCAGGGGCATAACCATAGTCCTACTGTAAGAAAATTAAAGAGCTGTACTCCATAAGTAATGCAAATAAAATCTATAAATGAAAAATGATTGTGTTTGAATGTGTGGAATCAGTTAATACTGCTAATTTTTTTTAATTTCAAGAGAAAAATCAATAAAACAATGATACAAAATTTCAAAACAAGATATTAGGAAAGTAACTATAGTTAATACATTCCTTATTGTTATCTTCAGTGTAGATGCTCATATTACAAGATATAAGAATGAAAAATTGAGCAAAACTATAGGTGCAAACCTTTCATTTCAATGAACTAATAAAAATTTGTACTATAACTGTCTTAATGTCTTAACTATCTTGTGTATATATATATATATATATATATATATATATTTTTCCTTTTCACTTCTTTCTTTTCTCCTTTTCCCCCATTCCAATTTCTCTTTCATTTTGAGCAGGTTCTTCCCATTTCACAATATCTGCTGTACATTTTGGATCTTATTTACTCTTTCCACTTCTTAAACTAGGGAGACAATATGATGTTTCCACATGGGAGTCTGATGATTCCACATGGGAGTATGGTCTGAAGTTGCATCCATTTATCTATGAAAGTCTCAGGTTTATCATTTTTATAGCTGAGTAGTACTCCATTGTATAAAAATACTACATCTTTTTTAAGCATTCTTCAGTTGATGGACATTTGGTTTGTTTCTAAGATTTAGCTACTATGAATTATGCTGCTATAAACATGAGTGCACATATATTGCTCTGTTATGATGTTTTCAATTCTTCTGGGAAAATACCCAGAAGGGAAATAGTTGGGCTGAATGGACCTTCCACTCCTACTTTGTTGAGGAATCCCTATAGTGATTTCCACAATGGTTACACCAGTCTACATTCCCATGAACAGTGGAGAAGGTTTCCTTTTCCCATTTCCCTGCCAGCATTTGTTCTTGGTTGATTTCTTGAGGATAGCCATTCTTTCTGGAATGAGATGAAATCTCAGTATTGTTCTAGTTTTCATCTCTTGAATGAACTATGATGTTGAACATTTTTTCACACATTTATTTGATGAATGTATTTCTTCATCTGAGATGTGCGTATTTATCTCAGATGCCCATTTTTGGATTGGGTCCTTGAATTTGGGGGTTCTGATGTCTTTCAATTCTTTATATGCTCTAGATTTAAGTCCTCTGTCTGAGAAACAGTTGGCTAAAACTTTTCCTACTCTGTGGATTGTCTTTTCATTCTGTTGATTTCTTTTGATGAGCAAATTTTTTTAATGAAATAAGATCTCAGTTGTTGATTATTTGAAGGATTTCTCATGAAATTTTCATTTTGTTCATAAACTCTCTGCTTACACCTATATCTTCAAGATTTCTAACTGCATTTGTTCCAATAGATTTAGTGTTTCTCTTAATATTTAGATCCTTGATCAATTTTGACTTTAGTGCATGGTGATAGACATGGTTATAGTGTTGGTCTTATAGTACGAAGCCAGCTTTTCCAGCACCATTTATTAAAAAGACTCTATCTTCCAGTGAACGTGTTTGGCCACTTTGTCAGTGAGAGTGTTTGTCGTTGTGTCTACATGTTCTAATCCATTCTGTGGATTCTCTGATATATTTTTTTTCCAATGTCATGCTGATTTTTATCACAATAGCTTTGTAGTACAACTTCAAGTCATGGATTGTGATGCCTTCTACCTTATCTTTGTTGTCTAGTATTGTTTTTGCTATTTTGGTTTCTTCTGGTTCCAAATGAATTTTAGGAATATGTTCTCTAGATCTGTGAGATATGCTAATGTTATTTTGATTGGGAAGGCATTAAATCTGTATACCAATTTGTGGAGTATGGCCATTTTCACTATGTTGTTTCTCCCTATCCATTTTCTGATGGAAACATATCCCTGCAAATTCCTTTCTCAAAGCGCTGCAATTTTCAATATATAGATCTTTACTCCCTTTACTAGATTGATTCCTAAATATTTCATTTTTGAATGCTATTATGAAAAATGTGGTTTCTCTAATTTCTCTCTCAATGAGTTTGGTGTTTGTGTACAGAAATTTTATTGATCTGTGAGTGTTGACTTTGTATTCAGCTACACTGCTGAATTTCGTTATTAAATCTGGAAGTCTTTTGGTGGAGTCTTTGGAATCTTCTATGTACAGTATCATGTCATCTGCAAATAATGAAAATTTAACTTCTTTCTTTCATATCATTATTCTTTTTATTTCTTTTTTGCCTAACTACTCAGACTGATTTTTCCAGAACTATAATGAATGAGTGGTGATAGTGGACATCCTTATCTTTTACTTGATTTTAAAGTGAGACATTTCAGTTTTTTCCTATTCAGTGGAATATTGGCTATTGGTTTGTCATACATGACTTTTATCATGTTAAAGTAGAGACTGTCTCTTTCTGTATGGTTTCTATCATCAGTGAGTGCTGGACTTTTTCAAAATGATTTTGCATCTATTGATATGATCGTGTGATTTCTGCCTTTGGATCTGTTGATATGGTGCATTACATTTATTTATTTGCATATATTGAACCATCCCTGCATTACTGGAATGAATCTCACTTTGTCATGGTGTATGTTATTCTTGATGATTACTACATTATGTTTGCTAGTATCTGACTGAAGATTTTTGAATCTATGTTCATTAGGGAGATTGTACTGTAGCTCTCTTTTTTCGTTGGGTCTTCCTCTAGTTATGGTATTAGGATGATATTTGCCTCCAGCAATGATTTACAGTGTGTTGCTTCCCTTTCAATTTCATTAACGTACTTGTGGAATATTGGCATTAAATACTCTGTAAATTTCTTATAGAATTTAGCTGTGAATCCATCAGTACATGGACTTTTCTTTATTGGTAGGTTTTTAATTACAATTTCAATCTCAGTAACAGATAAGGTTGTTTAGAATTTTTATATCTTCTTGTTTCAGCTTTGGTAATTCATACATATTTATAAAGCTGCTCATGTTTGTCTGTTTTGCATTCTATGAGAATGAAGACCTTTGCAGTAGGTGATGATCTGAAGTTCCACATGGTCTATGGTGATTTTAGCCATTTTATTCTTCAGTGCATGAATCTGAATCTTTTCTTCCCTTGTTTTGATGAGCATGGCTAAGGGTTTATCAGTTTTATTTGTTCTTTCAAAGAACCAACTCTTCAATTCATTAATTCTTTGTATTTTTTTTTACTCTCCATTGCATTAGTTTGTGCTATATTCTTCATGATTTTCTCCCTGGTATGGGCTTTGCACATGTCTCATTCTTTTTTTTCTAGAAGTTTGAGGTGCAACATTGGGTTGTTTATCTGTGCTCATTTTGTTTTCCCAATGTGACAATTCACCACTATAAATTTCCCTCTTAGGACTGTTTTCATTGCATCCCATAAATTCTGGTATGGTATACCTGCATTGTCATTTAGACGAAGATATTGTTTAATTTTTTTTTTTTAGTTTCACCTAGAACCCATTGTTTGTTTAGGAGGGTATTATTTAAATTCTATATGTTCACAGATTTTTTTTTCAGTTTCTTCAGCCATTAATATCCAATTTTATTGCATTATGGTCAGATATTTGCATTTACTTAAGCATGTTCTGTGGGTTTGTATATGACCTATTTTGGAGAATGTTCCATATGCAGCTGAGAAGAATGTGCATTTTGATGACATTCAGTGAAACACTCTGAACAAATCCACTAAGTCCATTTGTTCACAGGTTTGGTTCAGTTCTGACATTTCTTTGCTTATTTTTTGTCTAGTTGATCTCTTTGTGATAATGATACATTAAGGTCCCCTGTTACAATTGTGTTATTGCTTATTTGATTTTTCATGTCTATGAACAATTGTCTTATGTATTTCGGTGCTCTCATATTTGGTGCATGCATGTTTATGATTATTATCTCTCCCTCTTGAATTTTTCCCCTAAAAAGAATGTAGTGATCTTCTTTATCTCTTTTGATCATTCTTGGTTTGCAGTTCACATTGTCTGCAAACAGAATAGCTACCCCTGATTTTCTCTGTGCTCCTGTTGCATAGAATATTGTTTTCTTTCTTTTGACTTTTAGTTTATGAATTTCTTTTTCAGTTAGAAGTGTTTCTCATATACAGGATATTGTTGGGTCTTATGCTTTGATCCATTCTGCCAGTCTATTTCTTTGGATTGGTGATTTGAGGCCATTTACTTTGAAGGTTATAATTGATATGTATGGGTTTATCTTTGTCATGTTATCTTCCTGCTGTTAATTTCCTCCTTTTCCCATACATTTACATGATTTCCCTAGTTGGTGGCTTCTTTCTGTTGTTGTTCTTGGAATTTTGGTCATTTTTATCTCTGTATAGAATATTTTTCAGTTCTATTTGTGAAGTTGATTTATTGGTCCTGTGTTTCTTCAGTTTTTTGTTTTCATGGAAGTGTCTTATTTCTCCATTAATTTTGAAGGACAGTTTTTTAGGGTACATCAATCTGTGTTAGAAGTTGTTTTTTTCAGAGCTTGAAATACTTCTATCCAAGCTCTTCTTGATTGAGGGTTTGTGTTGAGAAGTCTGTCATGATTCTGATGGGCTTTCCTTTATAGAAGATATGTTTCTTTTCTGTAGCAGCTTTTGATATTCTCTTCTTGTTCTGAATTTCTGAACTCTTGATTATTATATATTTTGTTGTAGTTTTATTTTGGTCATGGCGGTTTGGAGTTCTATGTATTTCATTTACTTATATGTGAAATTATTTATCCACACTTGGGAAGTTTTGTGCCTTTACTTTTGTGAAGTTTTTCAGTTTTCCAGTTTTTTAGTTTAGTTTAGTTTAGTTTAGTTTAGTTTAGTTTAATTTAGTTTAGTTTTTGTGGCATTTGTTCTGACCCCAGGTTTCTCAATGACCCAGTGGGTGGAGTTCTCAGTTATTCTACTCTCCTTTTCTTGTAACTGTTGGATTGATTTTTTCATGATCTCTGGCTTTTTTAAAGACATTTTTCTCTTCATGATCCCTAGCTGCAATTCTGTCTTCAAAATCTTAAATTCTATTCTCTCTTTTATTCAATCTGTTGTATATACTTTCAATGGAGGTTTTAATATCTGGTATTTCCTTTTGGAGCTGTTTCTTGGATTCCATTTCTTTCTTATATGGCCTTTTTTTGTTTCCATCATTTTTAAAAGCTCATCTGTTCTTTTATCTGTATCTTCTCTAATATCTTTGCTTTTAAGAAGCATATCTTTTTTGTACCTGACAGATTATTTTCTTTATAGTTTTTTCTACTTGTTTTTTGTTTCTGTTGTTGTTGCTTTAATTTCCCTGCTATTATTTGAGGAAGTTACAGTGTTTCACTTCCAATTTCAGCTATCTCATTGAGTTCCAGGCTTGTCTTGGGAAGGCTGGGGATCTAGAGTTGCATTTTGCTTTTCCATTTTGTCATTTTCTATTTTCTCTTTTTTACTTCACTTTGTTTTCTATGTTGATGTTTGCTGACTTTTTATTATAGCTTTGTCACTAGTATTGGGGCTTCCTTAGGGGATGTCTGCTCTTCAGGGATGTCCTCCAGATGTAGGTGGTTCCCTATAGCTATCCCAGGAACCTACCATCCCAATTTGTAAAGGATGCAAAGTTACCCTTTGACTCAGCACCCAGTCCTTTGGTACTCGGCTGTAATGATGATTATAACCCCATACAATCACAGTGTTATCATACAGGATAGAAAATCTGTTTATGGCTTGTATGGCATCCTGGCTAAAGTATTATGGTTAGTAGTAACACTAGTTGCAAGTACAGTTTACTACTGACAAACTATGGTAACCATTAACCTGCTACTGAAAATCACCAGAGAAAAACTCTAAAGTTATATAACAAAATCAAACATATATTCTCTACTTGTATGCAGTGAGTTTCCCCCCAGTGGAGAGACTTCACCCTTCTGTGGGGGGTGGGCAGTTAAATGAGTGAAGGACAGGCTAAAGAGATGAATGAGGTCAAATATAGTACAGGCAAGGCTGGAGGTCAAAGTATGTTCACCCAAGATTTGAGAAATTGGAGGACACAGTATGGAAGGAATGCAACAGAATGTGAAGGAATAATCAGAATGGGAAGAGACAATTTTTACTTACTTGAAAGTTTAAATTGAAAAAGTAGTTGAGGAAAGAGAGGAAGAGTACCACTAGAAGAAAATGAAAAGAAAGGTAAAAAACCCAAGCAGTGAAAAAGAAAGAAGAAAGAGGAGAAAAAAGAAGAAGAAAAGAAAGGACAAAAAAAGACTAGGGAAAGAGAGGAGAAAGGTGAAAACCCCCAAATAAACAATAACAACAATATACAAAACCAAACAAGATGACATGCAATCAGACAAGAAAGGGGTAGTCAATCAGACAAACAATGGAGAATAAAAGTAGTAAAATCCCTCTAATGTTTGCAGTTCTGTGACAGTGTTCATGTCAGATGCCAGAGATGCTCTGGGTATGGAGCTGGTCCTGGCCTCTGGATGTAGGGGTAGGACTGGCCTTCTGAGGGTGGAGTTCTCAGACCCCAGTGGCTCCTCACTGCTGCTTCCGACGATTCCATGTTGCTGGTCTTGCTGATTGCCCCACCCTCCAAAGCAGATGTGCACGCTTGCGCCAGGTCCCAGTTGTCCTGATTCTCTTTGCTCACCCCTTGCTAACGCAACACTATTACTGTCGTGTTGGACTTTTCCATGTCTCTATTCCCGCTTGTCCATTGTGCACGCTTTAGACGGGGTTCTACTGTGTCACTGGCTTTCCTGCTGTTCTCCAGTCCCTGAGTCTCATCAATGGAGGAATCTGGAGCATGTCTCAGTCTCCTTTCCTGCCACTTGCAGCTGCTCAGGGTCAATGGCATAAATGCTAATTTTTGTACTAAACAGTATAACTTGGAGTCCATTGAAACTCAATATATGCAATTTCTTTTCCATTTGAGAGGTGGACTGACTGATCTTCCAAGCTGCACACCTGTGGATCTCCCTAACCCAGATAACACAATGGCAGTGATGTCCTTACCTGGGTCTGCTTCCTCAGCAGCCTTTAGCTTTAGCTGGGCTTCAAGGAATGCTCACACTCAGACCTACCCACAGTGCTTTCCGTGGAATTCAGCTGTGGAGAAGCTCAAGTGTTTGAAGAGGCTCCAAGCGGTTGTCCCAGCTGACCTGCAGCCCAAGTCTGGTGTCTACCACAACTGCATCAGCAGTGTGCCAAGCTTTCCGCCGGAGTACAGCCTGACCAGTCCCTCTGGCACCCTGGGGAAGACCACAGGAAGGCCTGCGGTGAGCCTTTCTAATCCACTGACACCTGAGAGAATGTTTTTAATCCATTGAATTAGTAGCTATAAGAGCTGCCCTGGAGTTCACAAAGAAGATTCTGCCCACTACCTCTTCAGATGATTATACACTTCTTAGAAGAAGAAGTACAAACAGACAGCAAAGAAATACAAGGAAAAATGTTCAACACCATTGATAACTTGAAAGATACAACTTAAAACAATGCTGAGATTCCATCTCACTCCAGAAAGGATGGCGATTATCAAGAAATCACACAATAACAAATGCTG